>CAJNDV010002191.1:10868-32338 GCA_905221635.1 Symbiodinium sp. CCMP2456
TAAACATGTAGGTATACAGGTATGTATGCATGTATGTACACATGTGTGCAGGTATGTGCGGGTGTGTGTGGGTGTGTGTATGTGTGTATGTGTGAATGTGTGTATATGTATGTGAATGTGTGTGTGTGTGCCTCGACCTTCAAACCCAAACATCGAACCGCCTATAATTACGCTTATGCATTCCATACTGCAGCATGCGTTCATTCGTTAGAAGCGATGCCACACCTCTCAAGCAGCAAGTGCATGATCTCATCATGATCTGCAACAGATGCACACCTCCCGGGCCATGTGCAGAACAGCCTCTTAGAGTTTATGCTCTCACAACTCGGAAAAAGACTTGCTAGACATGTTCGGGTTTAGGTGTCAGGGCTCTGGGCACGCAAGTGAAGGATCTCTTTGTCGGATGCTTTCATCGGAGTTGTGTACTCGTCGTTGTGACTGCACCCTTGTAGGCCTTGGCCTCCAGCAGCAAACGGATGATCTCGACATGACCCGCAACGGACGCGGCCTCGAACGCCGTGTCTGCCACATCCCTGGCACCGGCCTGCAGCAAGAAGTGGACAATGTCGACATGACCTTGGCCGGATGCTCGCACCAAAGCTGTGCAGCCAATGTTGTCTGCCAAGTCCGCATTGGCCCCGGCCTCCAACAGCAGGCGGACGACAAAGACGTGGCCTGCGCCAGATGCAAACATTAAAGCGCTGTAGCCATGAATATCTGCTGCATCCTTGTTGGTGCCGGTTTCCACCAGCAAGCGGACGATCTCAACACGACCTGCGCCGGATGCAGCCATCAAGGCCGTGTGCCCGTAGTTGCCTGCTACATCTTTGTTGGCGCCAGCCTCCAACAGCAAGCGGACGATCTCAACATGACCCATTTCGGATGCCCTCATTAACGCCGTTTGGCCGCCGTCGTCTGCCAGGTCCACGGCGGCACCGGTCTCCAGCAACAAGTGGACGATCTCAACATGACCTTCGTCGGATGCCCAAATCAATGCTGTCTGCCCGTAGCTGTTTGCCCCATCCTTGCTGGCACCTGCTTCCAATAGCGAGCGGGCGACCTCGACATGACCCTGGCCTGATGCTAACATTAAGGCCGTCTGCCTGTCATTGGCTGCCACGTCTGTGCTGGCATCGGCCTCCAACAGCAGGTGGACGATCTCGAAATGACCTTCGCCGGATGCACTCATTAAAGCTGTGCGGCCGTCCGGATCAGGCAAGTCGGGATCTTGGGGTCGTTGCACTCGACCTCGGCCACGGAGCCCTGTTCGGCAGCAGTGACGAGATCGACCACTTCCGAATCGAAAACATCAGTGAATGGCAAAACCACGAGTTGCAGGTCCATAGGTGTGCGCAGCAGGGCCGTCTCCTCCAAGCTCTCGCCGTGCAGGAGCAACCTCTGTCTAAACCGTGGGGCCACGCCGTGCACCTGAGTCAGGTGCTGCTTCAAGCCTCTCACATCCCTGAGATTCTCCAGCTCCTCTACAGGTACACTCGTCATCATTGCTCCGGAGAGCATCCAGAGTTGCAGCATCCTTCTGGAGTTTCGAAAAACGTACTTATCATCTTCTGCTACATAGGATAGAGGGTCTGACCTTGAACCAGTGCGGATGTCCCAGCTGGAGCTTCACGCTTGCCCTCTGCTTCGTCTAGCTGCTACGAAGCGTTCCGGCAACTACCACTAACGCCACTACCACTGATGACACGACCAGCACCACGTCACGAATCGACACGACCACCAGCACAATCACAAGCCCCACCACCATCAACAACAAACAAACGGCGAAGGAGCTTGTGGCAACATGTGGTGCTGCTGTGAGACTGCATGGACTGCATTTCAGTCGGTCATGACCCGGCTGGCAGGAACGACGACAGCAGCCAAGATAACGAAAGCGATGCCGGAGAGCAGAGAACCAGCTTCACCATGGAGCTACCTGTTGGAAGTCCCACTGTGGCCCCATCAGAGAGAGACCCGAAACCTTTTTTTCAACCGGCTAAAACCCTAAACCCAGCAAGTATATAACAAAGTGGCTCCATCAGAGATACCCCATAGTCTGGTTATTAGATCGAGAAAAACCGTGCATTCAACGCTGGGGTTCACTCGTAGGGGCCACGACATGTGGCGCCGGAAGCGGCAAACCCTAAATCGAGCAGCGACTTAGCTCTCACAAACCCGACCTAAACCCCCAACAGTGGGTAACAACATGGCCCAACACCTATAAACACGGCTAGTCCTCTACATACTGTTGGGGTCTAGGTAAAACCGTAAAGGAAATGGCTGCGGGGAGCTTCTCAACCGTAGCACCCTGAGTTCCAACCTGCAAATATGCCGAAGGTCACCTACAGTAGAAAAGCATCCAAAAGCCTACAACAATCCCTAACCCTCCAGGTACCTACTATATAGGGCCTTAGGGGCTCCAGTACCCTATATAGTAGGTACCTGGGGGGTTAGGGAATCCTCAATCTAACGATATGGCCGCATGGGTTGGGGAAATCTACAGGTAGAGGTGAATCCAGAGAAATCACGAAACACCCTCTCCCTGAGCAGTTCAAGGTAAGGCGATGTCCTAGCACCATGCACTAGCTACTGTGAGCCTAGCTTGAGAGCCCTTTAGCTCCCTTCGTAGCCCCAAATGCCAAATCCCTTCGAAACCCTAAACCCTAAATATGCGGCCTTCGAACCACATGAGCCAGTCTCGCACCAGCTGTCCTCAAGGCTGCCGGTCGGAAAAGTTTGGTTTTAGGGCCTGACCTCAACACCCAACAGTGGGTAATAACATGGCCCAGCACCTATAAAAGGCTGATATTCGACAAACTTTTCGGGTCTAGGTAAGGGGTTTGGGTTGAGGGTTGTAGTTTTGCGCATTTCGGCGTAGGGATTTAGGGGGCGCAGCATAATCCGGAAGGGTTTTGAGCTTCCTCGGCCCCATGGTTGCCTTGCCCTTCTTCGCCCATACCCACACATGTTCGAAACAGTGAAGCAGCCCCACCTTGTAGAGATCTTGGGCCGAGAAGCCCTAAGGCCTGCCCTCCTTCAAACCGTCAAAGGAACCCTTCAAGGAAGCCCTTAGAGGAAACCTTAAGGATCCATTTACAGGAAGCTTTCAAGAACTTTTCAGGAACCCTTGAAGGAACCCTCAATGAACCCAACAGGAGTGGCCTCCCGCACGCACTCTGCACACCCCTCCGTCATCTCGAAGCAACTTAGCAACAAGGTTGGTTTACGGCTCTGGAAGGGCTGCAATTAAGGTTTTACACTGGTCTCTTTTCGGGTTTATGTGAGGGTTTGGGCGATTCGGGGTTGGGGTAGGGGCTCCTTTTTGGAGCATCTAGCCTCCTTTATGCGATGGATCATACTGACCGGGGTACTATTAACGGATCGCGGTGTGTTCCTCTTGTTGTTCTACCTTCAAACACTATACCCTTCTTGTTGTAGCGTCCCGATAATGGCTTTTGATACGGTCCTTTAAAGTAGCTTTGCCACACAGATTGCCCAATGTAAAATCAAGGCTTATATACCTTGTATCATACCGACACGACATGACACGAAGCTTTCTAATATATCAGGCGCATTCCTCAAGTAATGGGTAGTGGATGGTGTTGGGTCTCTAGGTAGTTTGAGGTAGGTGCAAGGAGCTCAGGCTGAAACAACAAAGCCAAGGCCAAAGGTCATAAGTACCTAAAAACCAGAAAATGAGGTTTCAGCACTCACAACTGGGACAAGCAATGTCTGATACAGGCGGAAGGCAAAGCCGAAGAGTGCTTGGGCAGCGCCTGCGGCACCTCGATGGAGCCGGAAAGCACCCCAGCCAAGGGAAGTCCTCGCGGCAGGACGCAGGTCCCTGCGAGGCGTGCCTTCGCCGTGAGAGCTTCGATGCTACCCTAACCCTCCAGGTACCTACTATATAGGGCCTTAGGGGCTCCAGTACCCTATATAGTCGGTACCTGGGGGGTTAGGGCTAGTCTGCACATCGTCGGGGAGTCCTGGCGCTGCTCGGCAAGGTTGAAGAGGACCGATGAGACCGTTGCATCGTCGTCGGTGCACTGCCCCGTCAAGGCACTGATAGCCTCATGGGCGGAGTCCATCATCTAGACAAACTCCCTGTCCAGACCGCACGCAGGTCCTCGTAGTGCATGACGTACGCGGAGGGTTGAGGGTTTGGGGCCTAGGGTTTCTATAGTAGGAAATACGAGTATGGTTTGGGTGCATATCCCCCCATATGAGGGACAGCCTAATATCTCTTTACATGCGCCGGAATCTGGTAGCCATTACTCTACTCAAACTATTGAGACCCTGAAAAACGGGAAGAGTTTCGGGCATTTGGAATTTAATTCAGATTTGCAGGCATCAGGGATTAGGGGTGCGCAGTTGGGTTGCCCCCAAAACTACTCGAGCCCTAAACCAAAGCCCACGCTAAGTACCCGCGCCCCAAAGCAAAAAAGAGAAAAGTTTGGACTGCTGTCCTTTCAAAGAAGCTTTTTCTCCAATCTGTCTTGGTTTTGACGGAAGTCTAAACCAGAACCCCAGGCCGTAACCTTGTCTGAGAGGCAGAGCTATGGTCGAAGGCAACAGCACAAAGCAACAACACCAACTCACCAATAAGAGCCCAGTTGCCTCTCTGATGCTTTCCTGGGGGTTATGGCGGTAACCCATTTAAAACAAAAGGCAACCGAGCGATTGCCAAGACCTGAACCCCAAAGTCTATCTGCGCTGAAAACAAGCTCCATCGTCTCTTTCCCTAAACCCCAAAACCCTGAACCCTAAACCCTAAACCCTAAACCCTAAACCCTAAACCCCAAAGCCCTACAGGCAAACCCTAGACCCCAAAAACCCCAAATCCCTAAGCCGAATCCCCAGGCCCAGACACGTAAAACTACAACCCTCAACCCCAAACCTCTTACCTATCCCTATAACCCCCCAGGTACCTACTATATAGGGTACTGGAGCCCCTAAGGCCCTATATAGTAGGTACCTGGAGGGTTAGGGTATACCACATCCCCGCATCAAATCCGAAATCTCTGGACCCCGGACGTGGGATATCGGAGTTGCCTAAAACAACACCTCGCGCAGGCCTTTATCCAACTTCCGATTCATTCGGGGGTGGGCTCGGGGCTGCGGCTACTTAAGGGTAATATAGAGGCCTTCATGATTAGAAGAGGGTTTGGGGGTCAATTTGTTTATATACTGCTAAGTAGCAAGGAACTCCGATTGTCTACAAGAACAGAAGCCCTAACGCAGCAGCATGCTCTCCACAGCCGAATCCTCATGGTTCAGCTGGGGGTCTACTTACAGTCTCCATTGTAGTTTCATGTAGTTTCTGATCTTATGGTTGGCTAACTTTGAGATGTTTAATGGAGTCACGTGGGGCTTTAGGCATTATAGGGCTCAACAATCAAGCAGCTTCGGAAACTGTAGCTACGCCAAAACGTCACTGTGGCCCCGACACGAGGTGGGTGGCCAAGTTGCAGAGCGCCAGTGTGGCCGTCATTAGCGTGCACACCTGGACATAAGGCTAATCGCCATATACCGAATCCAGCGAAGGAAACGCTCAAAAGAGTGCTGAAGAGTTTGCAAGCCTCAGGATTGTGACGACGAAACTTTCGTGCCCGGACCTCCAAAGCATAAGCCCTATAACCCTACGTAAAACTTCAAGAAGACTCAAGCTCGAATCCCCTCAAAATCCCTATCAAACTCTCGTAAAGCCGGTGTGCTGAAACGTGGGGGGGGGTATGCCCTACTGAGAGTCGCCATTGTAGGTCCTGGTTTGGGTTGTTAAACAATCCTTTGTGTTTACGGTCCGTTAGCCTAGAACCGGCTAAACAAAACTCACTACAATGACAGCGGAGACAGTAGTATGACGGTAGGTAAAGCCGGGGAGTCCCTTTTGAAGGTCTGAGGCTGTGGGCTTTGGGGTTGGGAGAGTGGTCTACAGTGTAGGAGCAGGGTTGGTTTATGGCTTTTTATGGTTCTGGGTGATGACAAAAGAAGATGTACACCCCAATCAAACCCGAAGCCCCAAGCCCCAAACCCCTGAACTGCATAAACCCTAAACCTTATAAACCCTGAACCCTATAAACCCTGAACCCTATAAACCCTAACTCTGGGGCTCTAACATTGACCGTACGAGCTGAGCTTTCTTGGGCACCACGATATGCAGCAGGCCGCGGGGATTTGCAGCACTCACCCAGGTATGGAGGTTTAGGGTTTAGGGCTCATGGACCGGAGGCCAATCTTTGTGGAACTCCAAAGGAAGATGCAACGAGACCTCGAGTATGCTGCCAACTCGGCCGGCCATCGCTGAGTTGCTTTTGCATCAATTCGGGGGTTCCCTCCCCATCTCTGTTCCTTTGCTTGTTGTTCTCCGTCTCCATCTGTATAAAGGTCCTGTCGATGTGTGGAAACATCCAAGCACGCCAGAGACAGGAGACGTACTTACGGAAAACTCTCTGACTTGGAGTTTCGACGCTATGACTACGTAAGGGTTTGCCTAAACCACCCCCCAACTACCCTCGCCTTTCTGATAGGGGTGGACCTAGCTACACCCAGTGATTGACCACGTGGCCTCCGGTAAGTTAGGGTGGTCGTTGGGGCGGCTATGGTGCGGTTTGTCACTTCGGGCGCTCGGTGTCGAAATTGGAGCCCATATTCTAACACAAGAAACTTAACACAAAGAGTCTTTCGATGTTGAGTTTAGGGGTATGCTTTGAGTTCGATGACCTGCCTTTGAGGCTGAGAAGTCGGGTTTGTTGCGTCTCATCAGTCCCGGAAATGGCCGCAACAATCGCCACCATCTTTATGGTAGGGTGATCAGTAGATGCAAGCGTGTTTTGCCTAATCAGAACCCTCCTTGATAAGTCCCCTGATCCGACAAGTATCAACCCCTGAAACCTAAACCTCAAGCCCTAACCCCTAACTAAACCACCCTAAACCCCAAACTCTACGCTCCAAACCCTAATAAACCCTGCACCCTAAACCCATAAAAACCTTCCCAAAAAGCTTTGAACCCTGAACCTTAACCCTAAAAAACATACCAAACCTCAAACCCTACACCCGAAGCCTTGAAACCTGCACTTGAACCCTGAGCCTCAGCGTATGCCCAGCCCCTGGAGCAAAAACAAACTAAAGCCCGTTCCACTTTCGACAACAAGTTAGGGCCTTTTAGGGTTTGGGGTTTACGAAGGTTTATCGCCGTAGGATCTGGGATGGGCTTCCTTTTCAGGCTGCTCTTCAAGGGTTCTACAAGGTTTCTACGATATAGGCTGTAGGGTCGTAGTGAGTAGAACAGGGTTCTCCTCGTTGAGGGCTCCTTTTAAGGGCAATTATCAAGTTTCTACGATATAGGGCCTGAAATATGTGAAGTTTGGAGTCCGCTATGGTATAGTACAAAGAGCCTACTAGCTAATATCATTACTATATACTGCTTTATTCCGACTATAGTAAAAAACACTGACCCGAACACCGTCTCTTCAAAAAACAACCTGGCGAGACCTGCACGAAGACGTCGTGGAGGGTGTTGTACGGAACATTTTCTATCGCATTGGGCCTGCCGTACAGGTCAGGCACACGCCGCAGCTTCAGCCCTCGTGTCTGAATGCTCCAAATTCATGCGCTTTGCGCATCCAAGGCTCAGGCACACTTTGGAATGTACACACTTTACAGTGTTTAGCATACAGTTTGCTTGCTATGTCATACAGCTGGGTTTCGAAAGGGAAAACACGACAACCAAGAACCAATCATCATCAATCTCGCCACTATGTTGTCGACGAGCCCAAACAGTTCCATCAAGGAACTAGGTTGAGAGTACGATTGAAATCCGTTAGTAACATCTAGCCACGCCGCAGCGACGACCCCATCGTGAGAACGCACCCTAAACCCAATAACCCTACAAAGCCCTCCAAAGGGTCAAGGGTGTAGAGGCTCTGTGGCGAATGGTTCAGGACTTGATAAATTTTCATAGCATAAGAGCTTCCTGTAGGATGTAGCATCCACGAACAAACGCTGAAGACAAAGTCCTCAATTCCAAAGCCATCACGCAGCATGTGCCTCTGTACAGAGAAGGCCACCATCGAAAGAAGGACCTTGTGTCGTCGTGGCTTCGCAAGCCCCAAAGCCTTGGAACCCCAGGCCTCATCCCAGTAACGGTTTAATTACGGTTTCAAGGGATAGCAAGCGATTTCCTATGCAGCCGATATAGCTGATAAAACTTCGGGCGCCCAGGGGGGCTAAGTTACGGGCATGCACGGGGGGTGGGGAGGTGGAGTCGGTGGGGCGGGGGGCACGGCGGGAAAGTCAGCAATCATGCAGGTACGGCATTTCTGATGCTATCGGACGACATGTTCCACAAGTTTATGTTTCTGCGTACACATACACAGACGCACATGCACCTACATACATACATACATACATACATACATACATACATACATACATACGTACGTACATACATACATACATACATACATACATACACACATACCTACATACATGCATGCATGCATGCATACATACATACATACCCACATACATACGTACGTACATACATACGTACATACAGACATTCGTACATACATACACACATACGTACATACATACATACATACATACATACATACATACATACATACATACGTACATACGTACATACATACATACATACATACATAAATAAATGCATACATATACAGATTCAGTCATACACTAGTACTCATACGTATGTACCTGCCGTACGTTGATCTATTTCCAGGAAGGCTCACACTTTGCGAGAATCAAACGTGAGCTTGCATGCGAATGGCACATACTGCATGCAAGATGGCGTCTGTCTCCATATGACCACACATTGTAGGTTCACGGTTTAGGGCTGTGCCATCCTGTAAGTACAATTCCAGCAAGGACCAAGGAAACCTCTAGCAACATAGATCCTACACAACAGGACCCGTGCAACAAACAAAAGAAGGAATCCGGCAATCTGAAAAACCTCCGCGAATGAACCGGTCAGCCCTGTCAAAGCCGAGGTGACAGCCGTCACATTGATCGAGAGTCGGCCGGCAAGCATGTCGATGGAAAGTGGGCAAAAGAGCGAGGTAGACCTCAGCAGGGTCTTGCCGAGATAGCCTGGATTTCAGCCCAATTATGCTCTTTATAAATCAGCGATATCTGCCTCGCAGTCTGTTGGGCGGAATCTCTCAGAATGGGGCGCTTGCAATCTGTGTGCTATAAGATTGGTATGAACATGTCCCAGAACAGCTCCTATTCTTCCGGCGAGCGTTGTTGCCACACCCACCAGACTTGCAGTGATGAGACCCTGGGCGCGGTTCTCACCCTCAGCCCATCGACATCGCGACGAAGATTGAGACTGAAACGAACCAGAACAGCTTACACGCCACGCTGGACGCGCATGCTTAACCCCCAAACCGAAAACACCACTGCCCTTGACCCTCCAGGCAGCAATGTCGCTTTCCGTCTGCATGACCGTCTGCTCTCACTCCTCGAAGCTCCACCGGCCCTCTGTGAAGCCCTGGCCAAGTCAAGCCTCACCCTAACATGCCAGGAAGTCACCTTAAACTCTAAACTTTAAGCCCTAAACCGCTGTTGGGAGTTGGTCTTAAGTTTAGTGCTTCGGGTTTGGGGTGCCAGGTCTCGGTCGAGCCATCCTAAGAGCTTTGATAATTGAGGCTTTCGGGGTTTAGGGTGGCTTCCCCTAAACCCTAAACCCCTTAAACCCCTAAACCCTACACCCCGAAACCCTATACCATCACGCCCCAAACCCTACACCCTGGGCCCCGAAACCCCTGATAGTCCAGCACTCGTAGCCTTCAACCTCCCTCGCCCTTCGTGCGGTGACCCCATTGCTTTGCAAGGGACCACCGGCCGGCTACCCTAAGCCGAAGACTCCAGCTATTTCTTGGGTGCTTAATGTAGGGGCCTTAATAATTAGAATAGGGTTTTGGGCTTCTTTATAGTATATCTACCATAAGGAACCCTAACGAAATAATGGCTTCGATATTACGGTTTAGGGATTATAAGTGCCGAGTATCCTAGCCCACAACAGCTTAACCTTCCACGGTTCCCTACTCAGCTACGAATGGTTACCAAGGCGTTTGAGATCTAGGGAGCGAGGTGGTTCGGGAGATATGCAGGGTTACATACTGCCTACATAAATCATGTGAGACAAGGTTGGGGGCTGCTCCTTACTGAACGGATTCTGGAGTCTCTGAGACACAACTGATCACATCTGTTCGGTAATCGGGTTCACTTCCGGCGGCACATTCTCCATGTTCGGCAACTTCGCCAGCGTGCACCTCAAGCAAAATCGGTGCCGTTTTCTGGTAGTATACGAAGGTCTCACATTATATGTCTTCAATATCTTTCAACATGTTATAGCAGAAGATAACCTGTTACAGTACATAATGACATGCTATACTGCATGACAAAAGGTTATAATGGGATGACTTCTGGACCCCAAAGTTGCCCTGGTCTTGCAGGGAGGATGTGGCAATAAAGGTCTATCTGAGAGACACCTGGACTCTAAGTGTCTTGATTTCGCGCTTGCCGTATAGAACTTGGTGTCTCAGAGCCTTTCAGTTTCGGGTGTCGGGGAGATTTGGGTAAGAGGGTGCTTCCCTTGAATGGTTGTCCAATGCTGAATGGATGGAAACCCTAAACCCTGAACCCTAAGCCCCGAAGCCTAAACTCCAGTCTGATTGACGCCATGTCGTAATGATCCCGTAGTCTAGACTCCAAGTTTTCGCTTCGAGACTGTCCGAGCATGCATAAACCCCAACAGCTGAACTCTAAACCCCAAACTCCTAATCCTGAACTCCAAAACCCTGAACCCTAAACTCGAAACCCTGAAGCCTGAAGCCTGAACCCCAAACCCTAAACCCTGAAGTGATGCACGGATCGAGGTTACGGGTCCGTTTCGTCGGGAGTCCTGCTGTGCGAATAGAGTTTTGGGGTATCTTATACTATAACCATGATAAGGAGCCCCCAAAATAATATAGGTAATACTTAAACCGCCTATGTTATAGGGGCTCACTCCCCGAGTTGCGGGCAACTGCCACTCCGTGCTTGCGGAGCCAGGGTTTGGGGTTTAGGGGTTTGGGGTTTCGGGTTTAGGGGTTTAGGCTTTAGGGGTTTGGCTCTCACACTCGCACTGGCTTTTCTCTCCCATCCGCTTCGCGGACCAAGTCGCACTGCAGGGAAACGCACAGGGTTTTGGGTTTAGGGCAGCTGTGACATGCACCCCGTAAGACGTAAAGCATGCGTCGGCAAGGAATGTATCGTTCTGGCATTGTCTCAGCCACTACGACAACTGCTACTGCTCAAGGTTCTTGCTAGTTACTTATTGGTACAAGATTTGATGCCGAAGGGCGTTCTACAAGGGTGTCTGGGCTGTAAACCGTGAAGCTGGATATCAAGCCCTACATCCTGTAAGCCAGCAAAAACTAAACGAGGAAATATGACATGGTGTTATCGGACTTTGCTGCCGAGGCACTGCCACAGTGTCACACCTGCTTGCACATCCATCCCTTCACTGGCTGCGACAGGCCTTTCCGCACCAGCGCACGCCTGGGAATAAGCTTCCCTTCCTTTTGGCACATTGTGACATGAGTTTGTGGAACTGAATTCACACAGATATGTGGTCTTCCTGTTTCCACGATGAGTGCTATTCATGATTATTCTTGCGGTTCTTGTGTTTGCTCCTTTTGAGCATTGGTTTTAGTGTTGGGCTTCGGTGTACAGGTTAGGCATGTGCCGAAACATAGATAGCGCGCTGATGTTGCACGAGGGTGCGACGCATGAGTGGGGTTGTGGATGCGAAAGCTGCACGGCTGAGTTCGAATAGTTTGTATGTAGGTATGCATGTAGATGCAAATCTGCCTGCAGGTGACATGTGAGCGTGTCAGTCTCTCATAATGAGCCGCGAGAGAGAAATGGAGATGTGAAGTGGTTGCAGTAGCACCCAACTTCGCTTCATGTACTTGAAGAATTGAAAGGTATAGGCTTCGGGCAACTCTTTGAACATAGGCTTCTGGGATCGAGACCCGAGAAGACCCCCAAACTCGCTCTCCCACATCCCTTCGGAGCCCTGGATTAAGGGTTGGTGGGATTAGGGGGCCCTTGGGGATCTAGACCCTCTCAGCCAGGGCCCGATTAAGAGAGCCATAAGTAGGGTTAAGAGTTAAGAAGGGTACCCTTTAAGGGGTCTCCCTAACACCTACAAAGCATTAAGTCTTAAACCACTCAATACAGTTATAAAGCCCCGAAAGCTCACAAACTCCAAAATACTCCAAGCTCCAGCAGCGTGAACTCGAAACCCCAAAATCCTGAGCCCCTAAAACCCTAACGAAGCTGAACGACTGAGGAGGCGGCAGCCCCTTGAACTCGGCGAAGAGCATGCTTGCCAGGACGACGAGAAGCGCAAGCATTACCTTGGAGAGAACTATGAGCCCTGAAGGGCTTGCAAAGAAATTCGATAACATGTTATCCTTGATTTTTTGGAAGCCATAGTGCGAGGTGTGTTTAGGGTTTGGGGTTACAGATTTAGATTTTAGGGTTTACGGCGTTGGGGGCCCAGGAAGTAGGCTGAGCCTGAGCGCGACAGATTAGAGACGTGTCGGACTTCTCCAATACTAATATGCGACTTTGATATGCTGGGGGCAGCTCCGCACTATGGTCCGGCTAAGAACCCGAGTATCACATACTCCATCCTGCCGGGCACAGCTACTGCCATGACGTCGGGGAGCCGTTGAGCATTATGTCGTGACTCCATCAGACGCTTACACTTGCTTGTGAAGAGGTGTTGAGGGTTTGAGTGTCCTTACTAGCGAGATCGACTGTAAACCATCCTAGAAGCCTTGATTTTTCGTACTACAGCAACCTACATACTGTAGAATGTAGTTAATTTGATAAGGCTCCCCAAGTTCATGACCAGATCAAGAGGCAACGAAGATCAGCGGCCCCCACATGACGATGGATGACCTGCACGACTCCAAGCCCTAGAGCCTAAACCACCTTAAATACACCCTAAGTAAACCCTAGATCCCAAAACCCCTTGACTCCTAAACCCGATACGGCATAGCTGACCTGCAACGATAGGACAGATCGTCGGTAACGCTGTCTTTTCGGTTTGGGGATGAACAAACGGCTACTGTACTTAGTATCAGGGTTACTGTGAGGGTTACTATAACGGCTAACGCTCAAAACTCGACACGGCAGTGTATGGGGTTTGTCGTTGTGGTGGGGCAGGGGGTTGGGAACCGAGTCTGTTTGAGAAGGGCACTGCTACCTAGTGTCAAAAAGTGGACGCCTCTTACCAAATCTCGCCTGATATACACAGCACAGTACAGTATATAAGATAAGACGAGACAAGGAAAGGTAAGGTAAGATAAGATAAGATACAATAACAGAACAGAACTTAATAGAATATAACAAAAACTGCATGATCTAATCAAACAAAAGCGTTATACAGTATGGCATAGAAGAATATAGTAAATTAGAATCAAATAGAACTGACTAGAACAAAACATAGCATGATAAAATAAAATAAGACATTAAAAGCTAGCAAAGAAGAACACAATAACATAGAATCGAATACAGTTGAACATAGCATAATTTTACATAACATAACACAACATCAAACTACATATCGTGACATAACAGAACACAACATAGCACATCATTGCATAGCATAACAAAACAAATAAACCAGATGCTGCAATGCAGTACAGCGTATTATACAATGATTACAGCTATAATATAAGTATAACTAATCACCATAGGTCTAGCATTCACTCCGAGTGTAACGGTCACTCCAACTATAACTTTACAATAATATATTACACGATATACTATATTCTATATTCTATATGCCATATACTTTTTTTTTTACTTTATACTATATACTATACAAAAATACTATACTATGCTATAACATGATGTGCTATAACCCCATCTAACAGTATAATAACAAATGATACAATATATTAAAACAATATATATATATATATACATATGTATATGTATGTATACACCTGCATATTAATGTGTTAGTTTTTGTCTTTTATGTACATGTACACACATGCATACATCCACATATACTGACATATACACATACATAAACATACAAATATACATACATGCATGCATTTAAACATACATACATGCATACATCCATGCATACATACATTACATACATTACATACGTACAAACATACATACCTACCTACATACATACATACATACATACATACACACATTCATACATACATACATACATACATACATACATACATACATACACTTACACTTACACATGTGCACACGGTTCTCCGGTGATACTATGCTGTATTATCCTGCAGGTTTCGGGGCTTGGGGCTTGAAAGGCAACAGGGTGAGAGTTCGGGGCGTAGAGCTTGACCTGAAAGGCTTAACATGAACACAGGAGCCATACTTGGTATGGTCCTTGGGCCCGAAAGCTTGAAGGATGATTCCTCAGGCCTTAGGATAGGGTGTAGGACCATGCATCAAGCGGCACAGCTTAGGCTTGGGGTCTTGGGTGGAGGGTTTAGGCTGCACTGTAGGGCTTAAGGTTTAGGGCTCGGCTAGTAGTCGCATTCAGGCCTCGACGCACAAGAAGCGGAGATCTGCTGCTGAGGTCAAGCGACCATGGCTTCAACTGGAACTGCCGGTTGACGGTTGAGCACTATCTTCTTCTGGGGCTTAGGGTTTGGAGTGCTGCTGGTTGGTCTTCTCTGATGTCCTGATAGAGACACGGTGTTTTTCAACTACTACAGAATGCAGAAACCTCGTAGGCTTCCTCGAAAAAAGTCCCTCCTCAAATGATTTACACCGGGGCCTTCTTTTGACAGGGCAATCATGGACTTTCCCTAAACCCTAAACCCTAAACCCTAAACCCCTAAACCCTAAACCCTAAACCCCTAAACCGGGTTTATCGTTTGGGGTCGCTAAGCACTGACCTCTAGGGCTAGGCCACTAAGCACTGCTGGGGGGTAGCAGCAAAAGCATCAATCAGTGCTTGGACTGTGTACGAATCTCATCCGTGCCCCCACAGCTGCTTTCATACGGTCTGTATGCAAAATCATTTTGCGACAACAGCTCAAACAACAGAAACAGTGATTGCACACATGAACTAGCATCAGCGAGAATCAACAGAAGAGGGTTCTGCGGCACGACGAATCATCTGGACTTACTGCTTAAGAGAGTGCTTTGGCCAAAGCCCTGAACACTGAAGCTAAATACAATATCTCGAAACCCCGGCCCCGCAACCACTGAACACCTTAGCGCTGAGACGCACTAAGCCACGAAGTACAGCAACTCCTGGAGGTTCCGCTTCGTCTTAAGGTAAGGAGCTAACCCTCAACCCTATAGTAGCTGCTGTCTAGGGTTTTGGGTAGAAGTAGTAGAAGCTGCGGAGCTGGGAGTTTCCTTTGAGAATGGGGGAGTCTGCAGCTCAAGCACGAACCTCGACTGAAACCATGGTTTCGGGCTTTGGGGTTAAGGGGTTTAGGGCTTAGGGGCTTAGGGGTTTAAGACTTTAGGGGTTCAGGGTTTAGGGGTTTTGGGTTTGCGGGTTTAGGGTTAAGCAAGCCACTCTACCTTCAGACACGACCCCCGCGTAAACGAAATGACCTCTACACCTCAAGGCCATCTACAATTCTGGCGTGGCTCGCAAACCAATCAGGCCACTGGGTTTCAAATCTGTTGTCTATAGCCACTACAGCCTCAACCCTAAACTTTAAAAAGCCAAATACCCTAAACGATCTACCCTAAACCTCTAGCGCGAACCTTAACCGTTAATAGAAGCTACGAGAGCACGAAACTTCCCAAGACCCTGGGCCCTCCGAGCCGGACAACGGACGTCACACGGTTTAGGGTTTAGGGTTTAGGGTTTAGGGGTTTAGGGTTTAGGGGTTTAGGGGTTTAGGGTTTAGGGTAACCTCCACTACCCCAACACGCTTTGTCTTCGAGTTTAGGGTTTCGACTCACACACCCGCAAGGCAGGCATGGCATCTGAAGGTCCGAGTTTAGGGTTTACCTTAAGAACCTGAAACCCACTTTTGTGTAGGTTCTCATTATAAACCCTAATATGGGATCTATAGGGACCCTACAAAAAAGGTAGGTTTTGGGTTCTTAAGGTAGGGTTGAGGGATTTAGCATCTCTGACGCTGAACTCAAGCTCCCGACACTCAACTTGCAATGGGCCTCGTCGAAAGGTGTCCGAGGCTGCGACCCACTCAAGACTGCCATGGAAAGGATGAAAAATGTGAAGACGTGCCTGCTGCAGCTCTTCGGTTTTGCGTGAAGACTTCTGCTATACGGACCTATATATAGCTATGTATATGTATATATGTATATATATATATATTGCTTTCTTTGGAACCCTCAGGAATAAACAGCAGTACTAACCATCCAGTTCCCTATATTACTGCTGGGGTTCGGTGTCCAGGCTCCGGCGAAACGCTCGGAGAGTGTTTCCTGCCCAGCCCACGCGTATCTTCAGGTGCCTTGTGAGCTGTATGATTGGGGTTTAAAAGTTTGGGGTTTTCCCTTTTACGGTTCCATTTATCGCAGGATGATTCTGTACCAGACTGTTTTCACCCGCAATTGTTGATCTACCCCGGAACCCATGTCAGAAAAATGGAGGCAGTTCTTAACAGCTTTCAAACAGTCGTTGAGATACCAAAGCTTCCACAATGCGGTGGCCGTGCAGGCAGATGGAATCCTAACCCCGAAAACCTTAAACCCTTAAGCCCTAAACCCTTAAATACTTACACCCTGAACCCTAAACCCTTAAACCCTAATGACGCCCAAACCTCAAGTCCAGGGCTGCCGAAGTCTCTGTGCGGCTCTGTGACCCCAATAAATCTGAATGCACAGCTGGCTAAACGTTCCATCTTCTAATCGGGGTCTACAGCATGTTGATGCGGCACGGAGCTTTGGATGCGCTATGCTATGAAGAGTACTAGCATAAGACTGGAAAGAGAGTGTCGATCGCCAAGGGAGATAGCCGAAACTCAACCCTGAGGCTTCAGGTTCGGGGTTTGGGTTTCAAGGTCTACCTAGACCCCCACAAGTAAGCAACATAATTGCCCAAACCTTGTAAAATGCCATTATTCTCCATACTTTTGGGGGGTTTAGGGTTTGGGTTTTCGGGACAGAGCACTCGTCTGTGACGCAGGAAATGTTTTGCACGTTGACTCAGGAGGGTGAACGGCTGAGTTAGGTCACCGAAGCCCTTCCACGCTGCAGCGTTAGACAAACTAACAAGCGCAGGAGGCTCATGCCGTGCTTGCCGTATTGCTATAGGGCCTTCTTCTGCCGTGTGTTATAACAGGGTCTAATTAATGACGATGGTAGCTGCATGCAGTTGCGTACCCGCACCGTTGCAATGCCCTGGATTTTTCACGATCCCGCGTCCTGGTCTGATGCCGTGTGCAGGGTCACGGCTGGGCCCCTCTCTCTCATCGCAGCCCACGCTTCTCGGATTCGCCCTAGGCCCTCTTCAAACATGCATTTATGATATAGCTTCGGGGCCGAATGCTCTGGCACAGTTGCAAAAGGCTTCATGAACCACGGGCACGATCACAGTATGCTAGGTTTGGAGCCAGTTCTTCAGCTTTGGCTCGTGATCTGAAAGGTCGAGTCTGTATATATGCGACAACTTCTACCTGCGATCTGCATGGCTAACTTCCTGGTAGCTGAGTTCCCAGGCCCAGAACCGGTTACTTTGTTGGCTGTGATAGGATTCTTCATATACCCGCCTGGCAAGAGGTGAAGGTACCCACTTAGCTACTAAGACATGAGGTCACAGGCGATGGAGCTGCAGCAAGGTCGTTTACGATCTGTTTCGTTGCTCCTTCTCTTTGTGTCCTTGCTGAGGTCTACATTATTTGTACGGACCATTAGGCCCCCTGCAAAAGTCATTCAGCCTCCAAATTTTTACAACCATAATACCTTCTGTACCAAGTTTGGTGTTTGAGGGGGTGGGCGGCTGAGCTGTTCGACTGCGGATTGTCCGAAATGGTTGGACTTTTTTCCAGACATGTAAAGCCTTACATCATAGCTTGATGATAATCACTCCTTACACTTCACCTTTGGAGACCACGACAATTTCGGGCACCTGTGTGCGAAAAGACTTGAGAACTACCGAAAGCACGTACCTGCAAAGGACGGTTTTGAATGAAGCCAAGCTTTTGTAGCGCTCCAGGGAATCTCGGCTGTAAGGCGTTCAATTGGAGCTGGGAGGTTTGGTGTGGGCTTGGGGTGCCAACTCGCTGTGGGCTGCGCCATGGAAAACTGGGCCGAAGATGGTCTGCTGAGGTCTGACGGATCAGAGCTCAGCAGGCTGCGCGCGACTTGGACGATGCATGCTTAATCCGGGTTTCGGGTTCATATTTTAGGGTTTCGGGAACCTAGGACGTTCGGGTTTCTCAGGCCTCAGGAATGAAAAGCTGTGCGAAATCGGGACAACATGGGTTAGGGAATAACATAAGAGCATGAGTTTCAGAGTTTTGGCTGTTAGGCTTGGCTTATACTTTCAGGGTTCTGCTTCTTCACTTCTTCTCCTCCTCGAGGAAGGGATCCTTCACGGAGGATTTGTGCACAATCCACCACTTGCCCTGAAGCTTCGCGACGGTCAAGAGATCGGTCCACAAGCATGGCGGGTGTGCTACGGTAAGAACAACCATGGCGATGGGTGCCGAGAGGCTACCGAAATCTATGGACAAGAGGGCATCACGGCTGCCAACGCGAGGGTCGTCCCGAAGGTGGGCGTAGTCCTTGTGCATTGGGGTTGTATATCGGGTCTGCACCATGTTGCAGAATTGAGCACTGTCGATAATCACGACAGCGCCGGTGCCATCCACGAAAGTCAGCCGGCAGGTCTCATGGAAGTACCTTGGCGTGGCCCGGCCCTCTATCCGCAGGTTAGGGTGCTGAACTGCAGGGGCCTGGAGAGCGGGAATTCTGTTTACGGAGATGTGCCGTCAGAACTTCGTAAAGCTTGCAAAGACTCAAATAGACAGTACTTCGAAATATTGAGGCGTCTTTAACAATCACAGACCATTAAACCATCAACGACACTCCGAACATCCCCATTGTTCCAAACACATCTCTTGGACTTCACATCTTCATCCTGGGATACCGACGATAACCCTCAAACCCGACATTCTAAAGTGCGGCGCTGGTTTCCACAAGTGCAATGCTCTTTCCGACACCCTAAAGGCCTTGAGCACCGTAAACCCTACTTAAACCCTGATGAAATCCCACGCCTCTCCGCCCCAACAAAAAAAATCAGACAGAGAGGCTCGGCCATGGTCTTCCCGTCACAGGCCCGATTGGCCTTGCAGTAGCCGTCCCAAACACAGGCGCTGATCCCTTCGAAGTCCTTCCTTGGCTTTCGGCCAGGATAGGGTTTAGGATTTAGGGTTAAGGGTTTTAGGGTTTAGAGACTATGGAGTTTAGGGCGTAGGATTTAGGGTTTAGAGTTTCTGTGCGACGGTCTTGAATCCCTAGCTCTTTGAAAAGGCCCAAGTCCACATATTCTAACGCCTACAAACCCTCAAACTCAAGTCTTAGGACTACGTAAGTCTTTCTATAGTGTTGCGGTCTTAAGCATCAAAATATCGGTTTCGAGGTTCAGGTCTTCTGGAACTTGAGTTTTCCACCAAAAAGAGCACAGTCCGAACAAACTCCTTGATTGGCATCAAGACTTGTGCAAACTTGAAGCCCTGAAACCTCAACCATCTGTCTTGTGTTTTCTCAAGCTTTACGAGCCCTCCGTTCCTTCCGTTTCCGGAACCATTTTTTAACGGGCTCCCGTGTGACTTAGCTTTGTTCCTAGAGACTTTAACCATTCAAACCTTGAGTTCTATTTTGTTGGATTCCTAAGAACGGCCCCATCTACTCATCTACATCCCAAGCCTTTTCAAACTTGCTCGGTGGCTCGTAGCGCTGAGTGGCTCGAGGATCTTTAAGGTGTGGGGTTTTGATGACGTTTATCAGGTCCAGGTGTTAGGGTTTCAAAGAAAATCCTAACCTCCTTAAAGCAAGGTAATGCGCGCCTTTGTGACCATGGTGGTTTGGCACCATCCATGGGTTCCGCGTTCTGACCAAAAGTGGCCAAGCTTATGCTTGACTAAACGGCTTGTTTCGGATGCTTTGAATACAACATTTTTACCAGGCTTGGCTTCGTCGAAGAAAGAAGGTGCTGGTTTGTGTGGCATATTTAGCGACTGGCTCAGCGGATTTCTGGAGGCCCTTTTTTGTTTCACGTCTTGTTGTTCTTGGAGTCGGCCAGCCGACTGAGTTCCGTCAAGAGCTGCTTCTGAGCACTGAAACGGACATAAAAGACCAACCGTACTGCAAGAGGCGTGGGTTCAGCTGAAGGCCAGACCCAGCAGGCCTTTTCAAGGCCAGGGTGTACAGCACATATCGCTTCACATGCCTCCAAATCTGATCGAGCGTCTGCGAGCCGGCCATCTTGCACTGGCCAGGACGACTTCTATTAACCATTCGGCCGAGAACGACAAAAGCTTTGGCTCGTTGGCACCACTTGTTGCGAGAATACAAGATCTTGCTGGAAGAAGACAGTTTAGACAGCAGCTTAACGCCTTTGACATCAGAAACCCTCTCAGTTGGCGGAGCAGCTCCTGGGAATGCAGAAGACATAGTTGGAGGAAGTCTATTTGGGGAGGATAAGATCTAGTATGGTCTACTCCTATTTTTATGTTTGCACTGAAATTCTGCAAACACCACTTGGATCAATCTCTTGTGCGCGACGTCTGCCTCCAGCCAAGGGATTTTTCAAAAACCTTGCAAGCAAGGAGGTCCAGGCCGACCATTGGATCGCAGCACAAGTGCAGCACTCAATGCCACCAGAAGTTCGGAGGATGGAACATCATCCTCCAGCCAATGCGCCATCAACGCTGCAAGGCTTGAAGATGTCTGGAAATGCACATGCCTTCGACAATGGCAGTCCTAGAGAGAGAAGGCAAGTCTGAATATACTGTCCTTGCAAGTAGGCATGCAATGCTCCGCATGCACGCATTATAAACGAATGTACCCCCCGGAGAAGCTGTGACACCGCAAACGTAGAACATGCACCCCAGTTCTTTAAAGTGTATGCTGCTGAAGAGGACGATGGCGATAGTGGTGTTGGTGGTGTTGTTGTTGGACACGACGCGCACGACGACATTGGCCAAGTGGACGTCCTTACCCCCCACCCCCGAACACCAGAAAGTTGCCAAAACCCCATGGTCATAATGGGGTGCATCAACTAAAGCAAGCATGCTACCATTCCTGTATATACGTTAAGACATGTTTTAAGGTATCCCGCGTTTGGATCCGTTATGGCATCTCGCTTGGGTCTTCCAGAAACAGGTTTACGGCTACGGTGCTCGTGTTGCGTTATGTGTTTTCCTATGGATTCGGGCCCAAACACCGATTCC
>CAJNDV010002191.1:32438-42989 GCA_905221635.1 Symbiodinium sp. CCMP2456
AAGCATAGACTTAGACAAGCCAGACTCTTGAACCCCCGCAAGCACAACCAAACACGCACGCGCGCACAGACAGACACGCGTGCACATACCCCAGGTTTGGTGGGACAGGAAACCTTCGTTGAGTCTACAGATTATGAACGTAAAGACATGACAGGGACCCCTAAGAAGGGGACGCATAGCTCTGGCGCGCCTTTAGGTTGTTGTGCTTTAACGATATACGGCTTCTCTATGGGGCCACAAGTGCTTTAGCGTTCAGGGTTTCAGGTCAGGATTTAAGCTTTCGGAAAAATAAGAATCCCGTAAAACAACGGCAGGGCTCGGCAACGTCATCTCCCCTGGTGGAGCTGCAGCAACAGAAATGCACTTCCACTGCACGTCCTGCAAGCCAGCTTATACTTCTGAACTCAGGCTGGGCAAACAACATGAAGAAGGGTTCGTCTAGGGTCGATGTTTCGTGTCCCGTATGTTTGTGAAGGTTCGCTGACTTCCTTTGTAACGAACAGGGAGCCTGAAAAGGGCTCCATGATGGACGAACGTTCTTCTAAAAGGAGGCTAGAATAGAAGTGCTTCCATGTTGGTTTCGATGAGGTAAGGCAGGTAAGGCTGCAACAACATCTGGCATGGCTTGTCGGAGTTGAACCCACCGAAAGACTGCAGACGGATCGAGGGTTCAACCTGCAGTAGGCTTGCATTCTGATATCAGGACTTCGAGGGAGCTGCCGGCCCCTCTCTCACTACAGTATCCCTTGCGCGGAGGACCCAGGTATCTGGCACCTCCAACACAGCTTCCTTGACCCCAAGCCGGCAAACCCTACGAAGCACCGTGAGAACAAAACCCAAACAACTAAACCCAACAGCAGCTGCCTTGAGAAAGACCAGCCACAGAGAGACATTGCTGCCGATCCGTGCATGCACAGAGGCGGAAGACTTGCCTCAGTCTCAAAGAGATTGGGGCTTAGGGTTTCCAAGCTTTCTCAGGGTAGGACGGTAGGTTGCTAGTCGCTAAGCAGCCAAGCACCGATAGCACCTACAACAGGTAGCTCTTCACAGGCTAATGCCTGCAATGGCCATCATCATGACAAATCTTCTTCTTACTTCGTGTTAATCTTAGACGGGCCAGTTGAAGCCTTCAGCGTGCCAAGCGGCCGCCTGTCTGCAGGACCCTTACCATCTCAATGACCGCCTCAGCCGCTGAGGACCCGGAAGGAAGCGTATACCTTGCCAGGGTATTGTTGGCAGCTTCGAGGTTCAAAGTTTCCTGTTGGGGTTTAGGGTTTAGGGTTGATCGGGTCTAGTGTTTAAGGTTTAGGGTTTAGGATTGATAGGGTTAGGGCCTAACATGTATTTGTTGCCAAGGCAGACAGTCTTCGTTTGCAGCTTGGAATTCGCCAAGCATTTTGGGATCCAGCCTCACTGACTTCGGTGCTGTGAGGTCTAGGGTCAGGATATCTGCTATGGTCCTCCAAGTTTGTCATTTCTTGGTTTCAGGGTTTGTGCTTGGCGGGTTCTGTCAGTCTTCCTGCTACATCTTATAGGCGGTCTCCGACCCAGTTCTGTCCTTGGCATTCTTGTCTTCGAGGTTAATCCAGGCAAAGGAGATTCTCGAACGGATGCCCCCTGAACTCGAAATCCCACAGCTCAAGCCCTCAACCTAAAATCCGGCACTTGAAGCCTAGACCCAATAAACACCTAACCCCGGCATTTCTTGCAACATATTGTTTACCCGTTGACTATTCCAAACGTCGTGCTAGGCATCCGGAAGTGCCTATACTCTCCATTGCAGTTCCTTTTTGTGGCTCAGCCACTTATATATTTAGGATCCTCTAGGGTAACCCCAGAAAAGAACTATAGGTAAGGCGGGCCGGAGTTCCGAAAAGCCCTCAGGAGACCTACCAAGCGGGCTACAAATGAGGGAGGGGCATGTAGATCAGATCAGGGCCGAGGGTTTAGGGTTATGTGCCGTAAGCGGGCTTCTCGGTCGAAAATCTTGATTACATGGCCAAAAGCTCCAGCCCAGTGTCTTACAATGCATCCTCAACCCTTCATATACAAGCTTGAATGGCCTAAGGTTACCAGTGTAGGCACAGAAAGCTTCACTCAAGCTCTACAACTGAACTACTAGAGACCGAAAGAACCGAAGCCCGACAGGATAAAGCTAAAGCTAAGGAAAGATGGAGAACAGATCAAAGAGACCACTCACAGATATTGACATCAACACGAAACAAGGAACACAGCTTCGAACCACTGGCCGAGACAGGTAGGATTAGACGGTGAGACCAGTGGATATTGATACTTTCTGGAGGGGATGATCCCTTGCACTTTGCCCTAAGCAAAAACACTAGACACTAGACTCCAAGCTAAGCAGCTCTGCACCGGGGCTGCTTTTATAGGATCCATCCAGCTCCACACGAAGGACAGAACAGCCCTCGCGCAAATGCTGGGGTTTTCGATGGGCGGGAAAGAATTAACATTACACGCCTGTGCCTACCTGGGTGGCAGGCCAGTAGAAAAGGAAAGGTAAGGGAAAGTAAGCGAAGGCAGGGTGGGTAGGTAGGCAGGCAGGCAGGCAGGTAGGTCGGTCGGTCGGTAGGTAGGTAGGTAGGTCGGTAGGTAGGTAGGTAGGTAGGTAGGTAGGTAGGTAGGTAGGTAGGTAGGTCGGTCGGTGGATGCGTAGGTAGGTAAGGCAGGTAGGCATATGTATATCTACGCACCAAGGCTTCTGAGCACACCTGCATATACAAATCTGAAAAACGTAATATGTGGAGTGTGTAGGGAACAGTTTTGTTGATGCAAGCGTACAGAAGGATGGCTCTTTCATTATTCTTGTGCGTGTGGTTCTGAATGTTTTTCTGTGGAGAGCTTGTGCTCATGGCCTTCGCACCACCTGTATGATTGTCCTCTCTGCCTGTCTGTCTGTCTGTCTTGCTGTCTCTGTCTAGTCTGTCTGGCTAGTCTTTCTAGTCTGCCTAGTCCGCCAGTAACTTGGCATGTACGCCTGCTTTGTGCGTGTTTTTTGTAAACAGCAAACTATACATTCTCGGCTGAGTCTGCCAAGCCTCCAGCCCGAACCACAAGAGCGAAACTCCCAAGTCCAATCACTGTCTAATATAAGGGGCCTTGATAATTAGAATAGGGTTTGGGCTCCCTCATAGCTCACTCCCGCGGTAATTATTTAGGTTTCTACATAAAAGCTCTCTTTTCCAACAAAACACAAGCAGCCCCTGTGAATCAAAATTGAGGTCTTGTTTTTGGCCTGAAAGTTCCCTTTCTATGGGGACTCTAGAGAACCCTATACAGGGTTTAGGGTTTGGGGCTAGGCTTTTTTCGGTTTAGGAGCCTGGTTAGGGGTCCCCTATGATAGCACCTTGTAGGCTTATAGGCACCCTTTCTGGAAGCTTCAACAGCAAAGAACTAAAATAGGGGCTTTTACAAATTGGAATAAGGTTTTGCGGCCCATTATACTATTATTATCAAAAGGAGCCACGGAAATAGTCCAGGTATTCTTTAAGGCCCTTATACTAGGATAAGCTGAGAGAAACCCATGAGCTCCTTCACGTTGCTTCCCGACTGGGAAGTTGGGAACTTCAGGTCTTGCCCAAAGGCCCAAGTAACAGTACCGCATATACTTTGGGGGCTTAAAGATCTATATAATAAGGGCGTACTAGGGTCATACTTGGACCTCTTGGGTTGCGTTTTGGGGTTGAGTGCGGTTTGGGTTTAGGGCAGGGTTGTTCAGTGTTTGAGGGTGCAGCATCAAGAATACATGAGGAAGTGCAGGTCAATTGTTCGGGGTTCCTGCATAAATAATGTAGACCCCGACATAGGAAACTCGACTGAAATGAAGGGACACGCATGGGCTCGTACTATCTGTGAGGTTTGTTGTGTAGGAAGCCTCAACAAGTTCCCGCAAGACAGCAGCTGCCAACCTTTAAACACAAAAGGCTAAACCTTCAACTCAGAATCAGAAAACTCTGAACCAAACACAGATTCCTGTTGATGTTTCTTCAACAGTCAATCCTAGAAGCTAGCCTAAATCCTCAGCTTTCCAGACCCTAGCTGAACCCTTTCAAACCCGAAACCCGACAGACCGCAAGTTCCCCTTAAACTACAGAACATAGCTGACCAAGCCAGAAGCAACGTTGAACCCTGGCCCCCGTCAATCACTTCAAGCAAGCCCTATCCCACCCTATATCCTTGCAAAGCATGCCCCGACGGGGTCCAAGCACTCCTCATTCTAAGATGCTGGCCAAACCAAAAATTCTGACAAAACCCTGAACCCGAGATCTGGCAACAGCCTGAGACCCTCAGCCCGACACCCTAAGAATCCGAAGCCCCATAAATCTTAAAACCCACAAACGCCCGCGCCCGGCGGGCAGCCTCGAGCATGCTCGGAGATGGTGTGCCCGTGCACCAGGCGTTGATGCAATCCTGCAAGTGCCATGAGAGTCGAATGACCACTGCGGCAGGAGCGCCCGCGACTACAACCGGATGTTGAGCGACTGACCGCCTCGACAGGACATTAAGTGCTCTAAGAATCTGGTAGCCTTTGCTTCAACTTCTGCAACCTGGACCTACAGTTGTACTTGCTCTTGTCGGTATGTGGAGGTGTGTAGAAAACTAGATCTGTAGAATGTATGCTCCCGAGCTTCCTTCATGACGTAGAGCTTGTTGAACTGCATCATTGAATCATGTGCATCGGTGGAACCACAGACCATTGTGACACAGGATTCCTGTACTGACTGGCCTGGCTTGCGATTGATGTGCAACACTTCCCCGACACGCCCCCGAACGGAATATTGCTCGAAAACTTCCAAGCAGATCTGGTTTCGCCCTCCCCATCTAAGGTCGAGAAGTTCCTGCTTTCGCCATAGTATACGTTGCACTCCTGCCCGTTCCCTACACCCCACTACCCTACTTAACCCGCAGCCCTCTCGAATTTTGCAAGTCTAAGACGTCCTCAAGTGCAGCCAAGATTTACACAGGAGTGAGCACAAACCTACGGCGTACCGCTTTTTCTCCAGTACATGTTAAAACAACGACAGCATCCTCAAATCGATGCGTGAGACACGAGCTCTGAACCCTAGAATTGACCTGCAAAGCTTGCGGCGGCCAAGCTTCGAGACAGGCCACACGCAGCGACTCGTCATCGGCAGATGCCATGGCTCCGAATACTAGACCAAGTCGAATCTAACCGATTCAGCAAAACAAAACAAAATGCTAAGTACAGTATTGAAGTCCAACCCATAGACTCGGTGAGCAGCATGTCCGAGGGCCGAAGATGGCTGCATCCGGAGAAAATTCTGTCGTACTTCAGGCCTGGAAACGTGGAACAATGCTCAGTCGAGAACCTCTCTGCACAACATTCATGAAGCTAATATAAAACCTACAAAACCCCATAACAATCCTGTATCAAAGCCAGCTGAATTCCTAGAAGACCCTGGGAAATCCACTGCGGCTAAGGAATCCCGACATACTTCCGCGTTTCTCGTGGAGGCAACACAGACTCTTGGAGAATATTACAGAAATGGCTCAATCCCTAAAACCAAAACCCCTAAACCCCTAAACCCTAAACCCTGAACCCTAAACCCCAACATGTCTTGAAGGTCGGGCTTCCTGGTCAGAGGATCCATTGTTCAGGTTTGTAACATGGGGGCCTACATGATTATAACAGGGATTGGGGGTACGCTGTAGGTGTACATTAAATATAATCAAGAACTCTGACTCCATTTTGTAGAGTTTAGTTTAGAGTGTTTCTTGAGGGCTATAAACTCAATCTTGTAGTAAGGCTTAGAGTCTAGGGCTGTCCTGGGTTTCAAAGGGTGTAGGGGTGGGTCTTCGGCTTCAGGATAGGATTCATGCGGGGTAGCTATCCGTGACACCCGTGGGAAAATGGAGATATTGTGGTGCTACTGGGCCAAGCCGAAATCAAATCCGCATGCTTAGATCCCGAAAGTCAAACCCACCCAAATTCACAAACACACAAATGACATACAAGTGAATAAAGTAACAGAAACCCTGAACCCTGAACCCTGAGCTGAGCGGCTTTCATGTGCCCCTTACTTTGAAAAGGTTCCAGCCTCTTCAGACCACGCCGTACGACCTGGGCGTGCCAACCCCAAAGCTAGGCTGGAGGCTTTCAGCACTCGCAACTGGGACAAGCCGGGCGAGGAAGGGTTAAGTGCTTAGGGTTTGGATCTGGGAAGGCCATACTTCGAGGAGTGGGTACGATGCCAGCTTAGGGCTGATGTGGCATCACCGCCGAGCTGGGGCACATGACGGATAATCACCTAGGTGATAGCCCGAGCCCCAACAGACTTGGTGACATGCGGTATGGGAGCTTCAGAAAAAAGGGGGCGAATATGTGTTATGACTACTACTGTTCCTGTTGCTGTTGATTATTTTTGGGTTTAGGGTCTAGGGTATTTATGTACATAGACCCCATCGTAGTTTGATCTTGAACCCGTTTTCCCACTGGGCTCAAGCCAGACCGGCCAGGTGTCGATCCCCACACACTTTGACTGCGGCCGGCAAGCAGAAAGCCGAGCAATGCACTCATGAGGGGTTTTGGGTTTAGGGTTTAGGACACTGCTAGACGCCGTGCTCAAAGCAGCCACGCTTCCAGCAAAGATTGAAACAAATTAGGAGCATTGCTTGTAGCCCATTCCTAACCCATAAAGTCGGCCAACCATAGCTTAGGGGCCACTTCTTGTGCACATCCGCCCTTTGACCTAACCCAAGCAACAATAGTAGCACCAAAAATTATGATCATAGCTATTACTATGATTCCCAGACCCTTAACCCAAGCCAACAGCTTCTCTGAAGCACCGGATGCCGGATGATCCGGCACGTACAACTGCTCCGTGATTCATATGACTCTCTTTCTGACTCCTCCGATTAGAGGGTCCTCCTCAGAATTTTTGGGGTCTCCCAATGCAGTTTTACGACCCTGAGCAACTGTAAGTTCCCTGAAAAACAGTATCCCTGCTTTCTGAAACCCGCATCTGAAACACCCTGGGCCCGGTGGAAGGCTTTGGGTTCACGCTTACTTCAGGAAACCCTAAGCCCCTCAAAACCCCGAACCCCAAAACCCAAATCAAATCCCAAAGCCCCCAAACCCCAAACGCTAAACCTACAAATCCCAAACCCCTACATGCCTAAAACCCCTAAACCCCAAACCCTAAACCCCCCTAAACTCCTAGAGCCAAACCCTAAACCCTACGTAGTTCAGTCTGAGGAGGTCGCGGGTTCCGAAAGGAGAACTTAGCCCCACGTCCGGAAACAGCAAGAGTACAGCATGATATGTATGGGTTTAGGGTTTAGGGTTTAGGGTTTGGGGTGTAGGGTGCAATATAGTTTGTATAGTAATATGTAAGATATCATGACACTGCTGTGCTAGGTTTCTGAAGCCGCGAGAAGGGGGGGCGGGCAGGGCAGGGGGTTGTGGTGAGCTTCAGGCCAACTTCTTGGGGTTGAACTCCCAGCGGTCTGGGGTTCAGACCTGTAAAGAATCTTTCAGTCTCGCGGGTAAGGTGTTTTGAAAAGCCCGAAACCCCTAAAACCCTAAACCCTATAACCCTCAANNAACCCCGAGGGAAGAAATTCTAAAAGCTCCAGACCGTGAGCCTTGCGCTGGGCCGGTGACCAACCCCCTGAAGGCTCAGCCCTAAAGAGCCTGAGGTGTTATAAAACCCTGGTAGAAGCCTTATTAAGAAGCGGTGTAGAACCCTTGTAGGCTCAAAACAAGACTTGCGCAAACGACCCCCTACTGAAGCACTAAACTCAAAGACAAATAAAACCTGGGCAAGCTGCCATGATGAGCTCGTAACGCTCTTCGTCCGGTTGCCCTTGGTGCCACCCAGAGACTTGCTAACCCGGAAGCAACCCTGCTGCACCATGATGAGGGTCCTCTTTCGAAGAGTTGAGAAGGTCGAACACCCGTTGCTGGTAACAAGGTTCTATGCCTAGTAAGAGCCTTATATGCTTGCAGTGACCGCATTGCTTGAAGCTCCAAGACATCTTGAATGTTGAGCATATCTGCTCAGGCCTTGACTGTACGTGGCTTGTAAAGTCTTCATTCGTGTTTCTTTGCCCGGTGAACCTCCCGGATTTGATCTGCAGCGGTGGGAACGTATCGACCAAGTTGCGGTTGCACTGAAGATTATGATTATGATGCCTCAAGCCCTGATGCTCCAATCAGGCTTCTCGAGGAATGACATGAGCCCTGATGAGGTTCCCACCACAATTTCCCATGTTTGCCAATACCCTGTAGAAAGCGGTAGTTACCAGCTGCTTTCCCAGTATCGCCCCTAGGTCCCTCTAGTCTTGAAACATGCAGGCTAAATCAAGTTCAAGAATGTCCGTAGCATGGCCCGACTTAAAAGATCCATGAAGCTTAGACGCCTGCTGTTGCCTCAGCAGGAGCACTGTTGCATATTCAAGCCTGGCTTCCCACCCGTCTACACCCTCTAAACCCCTAATACCGGCTTGATAAACATGATGTTAAAGTTAAGTTCAGGGTTTAGGGTTCAGTCNNCCCCCCCCCAAAAAAAAAAAAGCTGCCCCTAAACCCTAAACTCATAGGACCCCCCAAACGATGCAGAAATGAGATTGTTATTACTATTGGCAGTTTCAATAGCCTGTTATTATTCGTCATTAATCTTGTTGCACTGCGACCTGGCCTTCAAAGCTGCCAGCACTGGCCGGTCGAGACCAGACCTCAACAGAAACTCCTCAATAGCCCGAGGAACTAATTTATGGGATTTAGGGTTTAGGGTCCCTATAGGAACTAACTCATAGGGCTGTTGTGGGGCTTATGAAGACTTTTCTATAGGGCTTTATGATGTTTAGGAGGCGTGTAGATGGGTCTGATCGTAAGGTTGAGCAATGAGGGTCCAAGGGACAGGGCCGTTTTTTCAAACTCTAAAATGAAAGCACTTGAGGATCCTACTCCTAGGATCCAATGCGTTATTTATTGCTTTGCTGGGGCTGAGTAAATGGGGCGCTTCATGGTTTTATGGGGGCTGATAGGATTCCAATTGCAACTCCAAGTTACTACGTCGAGGGCTCGAAGTATGCAGCACTCCTCAGATCTTAGCGTAACACCCTTGGCTCAGCCTGCGCAGCTACAGCGGAAACACAGGCAACACCATAGCTAAGTTCATTAGATCATACAGATCTGTCGGGCTATGCAGATCTCCGGTTGCCCAACGTCGAGCCTGCGGCGGTACGGAAAACTCTGACGGTGCACTCTACAGCAGATCGTCGTGCGACAATCATGTCGTTCGAAGCAGTGCGCAGTTTCTTGAGGTTGTCCAGGTGGCAGGCGCAAAAGCCGCACACATGTCGGTCAGCCAATCGACTGAATCGAGAGTACCGTATGGCGGATTTGGTGCAGCGGCGTGTTACAGAGCTTGTGCTTGGAGTACGCGATCAAGGGGTGGAGGGTTTCGGGCTTGGGGTTTAATTGCAGCCTTTACGAGTCAGTGTCTCTGCAGGTGTCACCAGCTCTAACTGGCTACATGACTTCAGGAGCCTTGACGAACAGCTCTTCAGACTCCTCGCAAACCTTAGACCCTGATGTCCGTAGAATAAACCCCCTTTCCTTAATCACTGACCTCAGCTAATACGAAACACTGCTGAAATCCCTTTTCGAGTAGGGGGATTCTTAGTCGGGGATATCAATCAGGGCTCTAAATGAACCAGAACCCTATACCCAAATCTCTCAACCTTAAACCCTAAAACCGAATCTCTCAACCCTAAACACTAAAGCCGAATCTGTAAACCCTAAACCCTTTGCAGCTGGGCTCAAAGTTAAAGGAAACTACAGGTAGGGAGTTTAGGGTATGTAGGGCTTCTATAAGGCTTCTATAAGGTATATAGACCTTCTAGCTAGACCCTAAACCCTTAACCCCTAAACCCTAATCGCACACTTACGTCAACGTAAAGAGTCAGAAGGCTCCTAGAAGCCAGCAAGCCCTAAACCCTAAACCCTAAACCCTAAACCCTAAACCCTAAGCCCACGTGCTGAAGCTCAGCTCTGCTGGCTGAGGTTCCAAACGTCAGCGAGCCCAGAAACTGGAACGATCTCTGCAAGCACCACCACATCTCGGTTCAAGTAATGCAAGTTGACCCTATAAACCCTAAAGCCCTAAACCCTAGACCCTCCACCCCTCAACTCCTCAACCCCTAAACCCCCTAAACCGCATGACCCAAAGCCCGGTATATCTGAGCCCCAAGACGCCCCAAGCGACGAAGCCGAGGTCACCCAAGTGCACGCAGTCCTTCAGAGTATGGGGTTTAGGGTTTATAAGAGGTTTAGGATTTAGGGGTTTAGGGTTTTGGTGTTTAGGGTTGAGGAGTTTATGGGTTGAGGGGTGTAGGGTCGAAGGGTTTAGAGTTTAGGGTTTCGGGGTTGAGGGCTTACTTTAAACTTACCAAACCCCTGTTTGTAACTAAACAAGTAGGTTTGGGTAGGTTATAAGGTAGGCTGTAAGGGCTGAAACGGCTCAAGGGTTCGAAGGTTACCCCGGAAGACGTTTTTTTTTTTTTTTT
>CAJNDV010002191.1:49415-59865 GCA_905221635.1 Symbiodinium sp. CCMP2456
TGCTACTGCTGCTGCTACTTCTACTTTTGAACCTACTACTACTGCTACTACTACCACCACCACCACCACCACGACTGCGGCTTCGACTTCGACTAAGGCTACGACTATGACTGCGACGGCAACTACGACTAGTACAACTACTACGAAGTCTGCTTCTACCACACCCAATACGACGACGACTACTTCCACTGCTACCGCCAAGACACCAATTTCTACCACCTACTAATACCTAAACCTGCGAAATACTCACGTTTAGACTAACTACTCACCTGTGCCAACTCCATGCAACCTATTAACTACTAGCTACGAGCTACCCGCCGCAAGTCATAATTATCTACGTAGCCACCAATCTCTGACTGCGAGCTTCAAACAACAAACTACGATTTCATAACTGCTCACCAAGCTAGTAATAACACCTGCCAGCTACCAACGAATTAGAACTACGACGTACTAACGAAGTCCGTAGTTTCTACAACTACCTTCTAATAGCGTGCTGATTCCTGGGTACTCGCTAAGCGTTAGCACGATTCGGGGAGGCGTGAGAAGAAAGCGAAAAACATGATGATCATGTTAAAAGGATTTCGTAAACACATTGATGTTCACCAATTAAAACTAGTACTAGTAACAAGAACCATTATGGCTTAACTGACTAACCGGCTGACGGACTTTCAGCCTGGCTGACTGGCTGCGTGCCTGACTGCCTGACTCCGTGACTGAGTGGCTGATTGCCTACCTGCCTTCCTGCCTGCGCACCCAGTCAACCCCCTGATTACCTACCTTCCTGCCTTCCCTCCTCCCCGCCTGCCTACCTAACCAGCTCACTACGGCAACTATGAGCTAACTCTTGGCAGCACTGTGCATCCTTGACCTCGGCGATGCCGGTGTGTGAACGAGTCCACAGCTTCATCATCTTAGACTTGAGCGGTTACGAACTGACCATGTGCAAGCAAGAAACCACAGTACCCCATGCATACACAGGCATGAACATGCAGACAGAGACACATGAGGTACGACTGTGTACTAGACTGTGCACCAACAGCTGCAGACAACCCCCTCATGCTAAGTTAGCCTAATTGATGGGTTTGGTTGGGGCTTGCCATTGCAAGGCGAATCACCAAAGCGCACGATGCCGGACTGCGGAACCCTCAACCGAAACGCCTCCTGGGCGAAGGGTAGTAAGTCTGCCCCCCACCGCCCGGGATCTCAAAATTCTGAACCCTTTGTCCGCGGCTTTGAGAACATGAGCGTCGTTGCCGCATAACCCCTTCGTGTGAAGCATTCTGCAGATAGCGCTTCGACTTCCTACCCAGACAAAACCTTCAGGAATTTCGAGTAAAGTAAACCCCGATTAACAAACCCCCTCACCTCAACAGAGAAAATACGAGGGATCCTAATGTTTGGACCTTTAAGACAGGGGTCTACATTACTAGCTAGCTGTAGATATGAAAGATCTCTTTGGGGAATCTTTTCTACACCAACCCAACCGACTGTGTGAGGACATCCGCTTTCACAGCTTCGGCCCTCTCCCGGTAAACCCCAAGTCCTAAGGCCGACACCTCAAGCCCTTATAAACCCCTAAGGGTCCATGTACCCAAATAGTATATACGTGGGCCTTCATGTAGTCCCTATATAGGTACTTTAGGGCCAATGTATATACTATTTGGGTACATGGACCCTTAGGGAACACTTAACCCGAAAGCTCGCATAGGCCCTGAACATTAAAGCCCTTATAAGACCGGAGACCTGAAAAACACAAGCACCTTGTAGTGCACTCGAAGCCAACGGAACCCCTCAACCCAAAACCCACATTTCAGAACCTATGGGTATTTCTCTTAATAGGGTCCCTTTCAGGGTCCTTTTTCATGAGGGTGCCGTACCAGTTTGGGGACCCAAAAATGGGACCCTAATTTTCAGAACTACCCATATGCAAGCGTACCTAAGGGCAGCTTCGGATGCGATGCTCATGAGTAGGAATCAAAAGTTTGGAATACGTATCTTAATCATGCGCAGGTAATGTAGTTACCCAAACTATTTTAAAGCAAAAAGCGCGCCCCATACAATCGCTTCTAGCGACCTTCTGAAGAACCCTACACAATAAACCCTACACCCTCAACCCTAAACCCTTCACCCTAGAAACCTTAAAGCTTGCTAGCCCCCTGGCTCTACAAGCGCGGCTGAAGCCCTAAACCCTCATTTGGGTTTCCCTGAACCCTAAACCCTACATCGCAGCCCAAACAAACCGTGTAACATATATATATATATATATATACATATATATATATATATATATGTCTATGCATATATGTAAATGTATATATATATATAGAGAGAGAGAGAGAGTTCTATCGTAGCAAAAAGTAAATTATACTGTATTATACTTTACAGTGAGTTGATAAATCCCCGAACCCTAACTTGGGCCCTACTGTTGATGGACAAAATTCTGCATGACCCAAACATAGTACAGTACCATAAATCCCATAGTTTAGGTATATCAGGTCATGCAGGATTTTGTCCATCAGCCGTAGGGGCTCGAACCTTTCGTCGTGGGAGGCCCGGTCCAGATCTACATGGCTTGGTTCTAAGCTGTAAGCAGAAACCAAAGCCTCAAAACCTAACGGAACGTGACTAGGCCATGCAAATAGATGTAAAAGCCTATGAGCCCTGAACCCTTATAAACATCTGAGCTTCCCAGCTCTTTCAAGCGGATGCTGATGGGTATGGCCTCGGCAGCGGCACGGTTCCTTTAAGGAGATCCTTTAAGGGGTCCCTTTAATTAAGGGGTGCTTCTTCAGGGTTTTTTCATAGGGTGGTGATGGGAAGCTGCAGCCTGAAGATTCGGTTGCCCCGGGGCGTTGTACCACGGTTTGGGGCTTAGGACCTAGCTCTTAGGGTTCAAGATTTAGGATGTGGGACTGCCGTTCTATATTCAGAGTAACTAAGGAACCCTGCAGAATACGTAATGACTAATGTTTAGCGATCCTCTGAAATCTGAGCAAAAGCTCCACGCCTACGCCCTCACACCCCAACCCCCACTCTGGGATCGGCGCATGTGTATCCAACGGGAAGTTGGCGTAGGTGGTGTTGGAGCACTCCTCCGCAGACTAGGTTTAGGGTTTAGGGTTTAGGGAGACCTTCTTCAAACTCATCCAGATGTCGGTGTGGTAGATGTTAAGCATCCTAGGGAAGCCTGACAAGGAACAACACTACTATCATAATTCAAGTTCAGCCCCAACTTCAACCCTAAAGCCTAAGTTCAAGTAATGACCTTCGTTGGGCTCCATGCCGCTTTACGTTTTGGGACACTGGATCGGCCAGCAACCCCAAACCCCTAAGCTCGAAAATTCGACGGCTTTAAAATAAAAGCGATTCCAGAGTCACGCCCTTCAAACGTACACATAGAGTTTCGTCGGGAGTTCAGGAAAACTGATGGCTCCTGGCAAGATTGAAGAAGTGTACTTCGAAGCTGAATCTGAAGCAGCAGCGACGATGAACTTAAAAGGTCCACGGTGGGGCCGCGCAGAACTGCTGCCGAAGTGAATAACGATGATAATAAACACGGTAGTAATACTCTTAACATGAAACTTAAAAGCAACAATAGTAACAATACAGATCATGCTGATAATTACTATTACTAAGAGTGACAACAATAGCGATAATGATACGACTAGTCATAGCAATGATGTTATGACTAACGGAAATAATAATAGAAACAACGCCAACTTTGTTTGATATTAGTAACAGAACGAACCCCTTCCACTTTGTGCCCTAATTAGGAGCCTTGGCAATGCCCTGCGATCGTGAATCAGCGAACACGGACTGTTTAGGGAGGTTCATTCCTTAAGCTGAAAGCCATAAACAAAAAACATATTTCTTCTCACACCTGAAACACTCTTACAACAAAAACCCTTCAACAACTTGTAAACTTATCCGGGCAGGCTCCAGCAGCCCCTTGAAGTGGAACTTCCGTCGGAGCCAAAGCCCATGCAGCGTCTCTGCCTGGGTTCAAAGGTCAGAGAGCCGTGGGGTTCCCACGGGAGAGCCAACCAAGTTTAGGGCTTCAAGGGTTTAGGGTTTAGGGTTTAGGGTTTAGGGTTTAGGGCCAAGTTTAGGGTTTCAAGGGTTTACGGATTGGGTTTACAGAATTTAGGCACTTTTAGGTAAGTACAAGTTTAACCCTAAACCACCCAAGTCCAAAAGCCCGACATCCAAACCCCAGCCAGTAAGAAAATCCTTGAAAACCCGCAGCCCCCAGACAAGGCAGCCCACCTGGATCTGCAGTTTGCTATCCACGCCGGGAAGGGGGCAAAGCCTCGCAACGGAGCATAGAATCTACCAGCCCTCCCAACTACCCCTTCTTGTATAAGTAACCACTTTTCGGGGCCGAAAATACGAGGTGCCTTGTTTTGGGGTCCTTATAATCAGGATGCTACTGTTTTTGGGGTACTACATTAGGGTCACCCCATAAGGCCTCTACTAAGGGGTACTTGGGGGGTTGCTGGCATGGTTTAGGATCCAAGGCGTAGCTTTTGTGTGAAGGTCTCGAGGCAAGAACCTGGAAGGGGTTTAGGGTTAGGGATTTAAGGGTTTAGGATGTTTTCGCTTGGAGGTGTACGGATTAGAGCTTAATGCGCAGAAGGTCTTGGAAACCTCTTCTCACGGCGGCTGAACATGTCATAGGGACCAGTTCAGGCATGCCCATAGGCCCCATAGTAGTTCCTTTTTGGGATTACCTTAAAGGATTCTAAATATGAACCCCAAAAAGGAACTTCTATGGGGCCTTTGGGTACAGCTCGGGAGGGGCACCGGGCCAAAACAGGTGTAGTGTAGCTGAACTATGCCTACTGCCAGTGCTTCAGACGAATGCGCTTGCATGGACTTGCCCTAGAAGCCCCATCACCAGTTGTGTCAGCGACGTGTTTTCCTAGAGCAGAAGAGCCCATTACATTGGCAACTCGTCTACCGGGGATGCCCTGGCCCTGCGACGTAAAAGCCCTCCAACCCGGTAGCTGGGAGTGCAATGACAACTCACCCACTCAGTCTGTGGACACTCGGCGAAGATTGCCGGGGCCATGCCAAACTATGCCAAACTTTAGCAAACCCCCAATTGACCGAAACTGCCAACCTCCACGTCAAACAAATACCAAAGCACTACCAGATAGTTCTCAAGAGGATAGTATACGCAAGAAGCCTAGCAAACAGATCATTATAATCGGCTTTATATGGACCACCAAAGCCTGAAACACCCAGAATCCTAGACCTAAAACCGTGAAGCACCCGCAAACACGAACTCCTACAACCCGCAACCTGTCAACCCGTAAACCTTATCGGGGCACGAATCCTACAATACCTAACTCGTTAGACATGCGTAAGGGAACTGTAACCAGCTGTGACAGCAGCCCTGATCCTAACCCTCAATTGCAGAAGCCCGAATCAAAGGACCCATTGTAGTAATCATTTTGGTAGTATGACACGCATAAAAGAATTCTTATAGTGACCCTTGGTACTAGCCCCCTTAGCAGTAAGCCGCAACACAGGAGCCCACGTATCATGGGAATCCTTCACAGAAACCCAAAGCCCCACGGGGCTAATAGGTTCAGGGTTTAGGGGGTTCGGAGTCAACCCTAAACCGTAAACCCTTTTGAACGAGGTCTCTCCCTAAACCCTAAACCCTAAACCCTAGACCGTAAACCTTTTTTTGGAACCCAGACCCTGCCAATCAGCTGGGAAGCAGCACTTCCAGATCATTGCATCTGGGAAGTAGCGCCGTAAACCCCAAACCCAAAACCTCCAAACCCAGGCCACAGAAGGCTCCGACCCCAGAGGCTCCACGGCATTCTCGATCACCACCTTTTTGTAGGGCTTTGGGGCTTTATAGGCTTTGAGGTTTTGGGTTTGAGCGTTTTTGGATTTAAGGTTTTTGGGTTCTAGGGTTAGGGTTTAGGGTGTAGGGGTACCCCTTCTGGATTTAGGGGTTAGGGGTATGTTGCCTTCTACCTAAGCTCCAGGCCCTTCGGGCTCAGTCCGTTCTGAACAGGCTCAGGGTGGCGTGGACGTGTTGCGTCTTAAGGGGGTAAAGGGTTGAAGGCTTTGTGTTAGGGGTCCAACCGTTTAGGGCTTCGGGTTTTTGACACTCACACTCGGACAAGCCAGGCAAGGTCTGTAGCGATACTGGTTCAGCAAAGGACTACCAAGGCAGGGGGACAGTAGCACATGTGACCATGTCCAACGCTGTCAGGGAGCACCCACAAAACGCCACCAACAACTAGCAAACATAAGCAAAGTCCATCTGACAGCAGACCAGTGAGGGCTTCGGGTTTAGGGTTTAGGGCTTTTAATGATACGTAGTGCAGGGTGACAACTTGTTAGTATTCTTGAGTTTGTGGTGGTGATTCGCGGGCTACTGCTGGTCAGCGATGCAGGGCTAAGGATGGGGTTGTTGCGGGGAATACAGCGGACCTCACTACAGGCCTGGGACCATCCTCCAGAAAACGGGAGCACTGCCCTGCAGTGAGGGGAATGGTTGGGATTTGCGAGCATCTCCAGCTCTTGGCAGTCACTGCGATGGCCAACATCATCTAGACGACCACGCTGCATGGAGACCCCGTTAATCTAAACATATAGGCACACGATCCACCAATCGCCCAGAAAGGCAGACCATACAGGACCAAGTAACTCTGGCTAGCTGGAGGATCAGGAGACTCATCCGCAAGGATGCTCCGACAGGCTTATGGACATCCGGGCAGCAATTTGGGGTTGCTTCATGGCATCACTCCCCCCCCGATCCGGCAGTCCAAGTAATGGTCGTCGGTGCCTTGGTTAACAGGAGCCACATTTCAAGAATCTGGAACTCTCCCTGCCGTTTATCCTTAAGTCCCCTCTCTCCCTCTTCCCAATTTTGTTTTGCACCCCTGCCGACCTCGGGGCTGAAGATGTGCGCCTCGAATGCCTGAAGATGGACTCAGAGCTACTTGTGAAGACTTCTTGACCGTGAGGTTTGGGGGAGCAGGGTGACGGGGAAGCCTAGAAAGATAAGCACAAGTTCGGGAGCGAGACCTAGCTCGTGCTTAGAGCATGGGGGCTTTGTGTTCGGAATGAACGAGCAGAGACGCCAACTTTCGGACAGACGACTGCATACCATCGAAGGGAGCGCTGGAGGACCCTCCCTAAACCCTAAACCCTAAACCCAAAACCCTAAGCCCTAAACCCTAAACCCTCCCTATGTTGCCCAACCCCTACAAAGTATCTCATCCGGAAACGACTCCGAGACTGAGCAAGTTCCGCAAACGAGGCCCCAAATCCTTGTCAAGACAAAAAGCTCCTTGGGTTTAGGGCTTTTTGGGTTTAGGGTTTAGGGTTTAGGGCTTTTGGGGTTTCGGGTTTAGGGTTTAGGGTTTAGGGTTTAGGGCTCCTTGCCATGAGCCATCTGCTGGACACACCAGTCCCTCGCGGTGAGGATTGCGACCCTGGACCCTCACTCAGCTAAGCCAACACTTCTAGAAAACTACACGAGCCGCAAACGAAAACCTAAGCAAACCCTACAGCCGAAACCCTGAGCCTGCGTTTTGGCTTCTGAGTGCAGGGTCCAAATTCTAAGCTCTCATCGAAGCCTCCTATACCCTAGAAATCCCTGCCAGACTGTAGCACCTTTAATTTTTCTCTTGGACTACCTTATGGCTAAAACCTTAAAATAAGAAGCCAAAATAGTAACAAAACAGTGTACTACGGTTTAGGGTCGGGTCTCTTGGGTGCAAGGCTGCATGGTCTTCCCTGCAGCTTTCTAAGCCCCCCTGCCGGGAAGAGCTGTAGGGTCTGCGACTGATAGTCCTCCGACGCACAACGTGGAGACAACCCATAGGCCCCATTACTTCCTTTTTGGGGTTCATATTTAGAATCCTATAAGGTAATCCCAAAAAGGAACTACTATGGGGCCTACGGGTAAACCGTAAACCCTAAACCCAAAAAGACGTCTACCTGGACCTACAGGAACCAAGGTACCCAAGAAACGGCAGATGTACCAATAAGTTAGGGGCCTTCCCCTTTATCACAGGCCCGTTGCTGGGTTATTCTAGGTAGATCTTGGTGGGGCTCGAGGCCGTTGATTCCGATGCACGTCTTGCTGAGGGGCTGTAGGGTCTACCCGAAGCACTGCACAACCCTACGCCCGAACTCTATGGGTTGCAGTTAAGTACTGTCGATCATGGCCTCAAGTTGCCAATTGGCCAAGCGTCGCCCAAAGCGCCAATTCCAGAAAAGTTCGACTTTCCTCCTCCCCAAAACCCCAGGAAACCCACGCGCAAGCCAGAGGTTCTCGTCCGTATGCCCTTGAGGCTTAATTAAAGCACGCGGAAGCCCGATTAAAATTCGGCTGCCTTCTAGTATTTAAACTTAAGTTGTCATCCTGAGTACCAGAAACTGTCCGAGCCAGAGAAGCATGGATAAAAAAACAAAACCTAAACCCAAAATCCTATAAGTTATTAGAGCTCAGAGTTCAGGACTCTCTGCAACTTTCTGGCCTGGTAGTTTCAAGCTGCTCCCAGCCACTGAATGAAGAACCCAGGCATCCCAACACCCGACCCCTAAACTCTAAACCCTTTAGGGTTTAGGGTTTAGGGTTTAGGGCTATGCTGTATTCGGATGTACTACATCAGACTTCAACTCCTACAACGATGCGCTGAACGAATGTGCTCTAGGGTTCAACTGCTTGTGCTTTTTTTCGCGTCCTGAATACTTCAGGCCACGCCGTTGTTCAAAAGGAACACTTAAGTTACATAAATCCCCAATATCACATGTCCTGGTCTGGGGATTAAGAGCCCGGGCTGTCGGCTGTTTGGGAGTGGCCTCCGTGTAGTGTGTGTCGCGCTGAAGTCCCGCATCTACCTTCCGCAGGGGTGGGGTCAGGATTTATGGTTAATTGACGCAAACGACTGACGAACCTTCTTGTGGGGTTGGCTTTCTGAGGACGGTCGCGGTTGCATCCTTGCTTTGTCGTGCACCCCGCAATTGTTGGCATGGAAATGTCCAATGACTGTGAACTTCCCTAAGGGTCCAACGTACCCAAACAGTATATACTTTAACCTCCAAAGTACATGTATGGGGACTACTTCACGGCCAAGGTATATACGATCAGTGACAGGCAGCGTGGGCTCCACCCCCAAGCGACACAACAGAACTTAGCAATGGAAACGCGTTAGAGGCCTCAAAGGTGTATTCTCAGGCCCTTTTTCAGCATGGGCTTTGGGTGTATGCCGGAAAGCTGGACTCTCAAGGCCTCCATGAGACACCTGCAAACTTGAAACTGCCCTGAACCCCAAACCTTCTTTCAGGGGCTGAATACCTGGCCGAAAAGAGGCTAGCCTTTGAGTGTATAGTAGGACTATAATTATAAGCCCCAAAAGGTTAAAGGTGACCGACTCAGCCCCTAAGTATGAAACCCTGCAGGATTCGGGTGCTCCGGGCTGAAGCTTTCAGGCATCGATTGCCAGCCTGAGCCCTGCACGTTAAAAAAACGTATAGATAGCCCAATGCCCGACCGGTGGCGGTGGCCCAAACGAGGCCGTATAGGGTCTATAGGCCCTCGGTTCACTACCATAACAGATGTAAATCCCTCCAAAGATCCCCAAACCCTAAACCCTGAAGCCTAAACCGCTGAAGCCCTGAGGCTCCTGCCCAGTTCAGCTCAAGCTGGAAGTCAGCTAGAAAGGTGCCTGGTTTAGGCGGCTCCGAGCTTGAGGACCGTGGAGTTTGTGGCCTAAAGGTTACAGCATTTAGGGTTTAGGGTTTAGGGTTTGGGGTTTAGGGTTTCGGGTTTAGGGTTTAGGGTCCCACCCGGCTAGGACGAGCCTGTATTGCAGGGTTAGGTCAGAAAGCAGACTGGAAAGAGCACACCTGCCAATCTTCGCAGCTATCAAAGGCTGAAAAATCACAATCTATACAATTTACGACTGTGCTGTTCAAATTGTTATCCCCGAAATCAAAGTCCCTTCAGGAAGGGTGTCAGTACGACCCGGGCTTAGGGTTTAGGGTGAAGGTTTGGGGTTTCAGAGATGTTGGTGTTTGAAAAGCTTCTTTGCCTTCTGGATGGAGTGTTTACGTATAGGAGGGTAGGTTCCTCTAGTGTCGCGGGTTCAGGGATGGTCACGGGGTCGTCGACATGAGGAGGGCTCAAGACTTGTGAGGGGTTTGCGGATTTGCATCGACTTTCCCCATTTTCCCTCCCCACCCCGCGGCAGTTTCCTTCACCCCCATAAACCGTAACCCACAGCGATCAATCCGAAACTCCGCGTACTCCCATGGAACCCACAACTCCGTCATGAGACATGTGAAATCGTCAGTCCGACCCCCCGCAAACGACCCCGAACAAGTAAACCCAGAAATCCCTGAGCTCTCAACACGTCAAGTTTCCAAAAACCTAAATCCCAATCCAATATTGGGGGGGGGGGGGGGGGGCGAA
>CAJNDV010002191.1:87363-100526 GCA_905221635.1 Symbiodinium sp. CCMP2456
AACCCCGAAAATAGTATTGGTAATCACTTCGGCCCCTATATTATCTTACAGAGCCCCTCTGGAACTAGAGATCCTTATGATACTGTTGGAGAGGAGCTCTAGCCTTACGAAGCCAGGGGATTACGGGCTCTGAATCCCCAAACCCTAAGTTAAAGGAAACTACAGGTGGGGAGTTTAGGGTACATAGGGCTTCTATAAGCCTTCTATAAGGTATATAGACCTTCTATAAGGCTCCTATAACGGTAACTACCCACCTGAAAATGTCCTAGACTAAGCCCTGAAGCCAAGAGCTGTTTGGCTTCCTTGAAAGTTACATCAAAAAACCCCTCACTAACCCCAACAGCCTTCTAGAAGGCACAGAAGCCTGGAAAAGAATCCTTGAGCGGTTGTAGCCCGGACACTCCGGAGCACTCGGAGAGAAAGCCTTTGTTGCCCACCCCCCTCCACGATTAGGGTTTAGGGTTTAAAGTTTAGGATTTAGGGCCACGTCCCGCATCCTGTGCATAGGCCAGCAGAGTCTGCGCTGCCAAATTCTTGCTGAGCCTCAAGGACACAAGGGTCCGGCGATGGGCACATGAAGCTGCTGCATGGAGGCATTTAATTGATAAATCACACCATCTTCAACGATTCAACAAATCCTCGTGTCTGAGCCTCGGCATCATAGCGTTTACGGCTTAAGGCTTCTTGTCAGCACCAGACCAGAACCATCGAGCGTCGCCTCATGATCATCAGCACGAGCATCAACCTCATCACTCCCACCTTTTCCTTTACCACCACGGCCACAGTCAACAACAGAATCACCAACAAGATCGCCACCATGACATTCATAACCATCAGTGTTTTGTCGATTGAACGCAACAGCGCAAACACACACACACACACACACATATGTATGTATAGTATATATATATATGTAACTACGTATGTATGTATGTATGTATGTATGTATGTATGTATGTATGTATGTATGTATATATGTATGTATGTACGTATGTATGTATGTAGGAAACCTTGCTACCGCTGCAGCACGAGGCGAATGCCCTACATACCAAAGTCCGGAGTATGCCAAGCTTCCTGCGATGCTTTGAAGAAACGAAAACCACAGATAAACCTATATATAATGATCATTCCTTCATGAATGAGGGTTTTCGGACATTTTGGCAACATAATCAAACCAACCTAAACCCTAAACCCTGAACCTCAAGCCCCAAACCCGAAATTGGGCTTGGAGGCTCCGGGACCTCAGCTGTGTGACTGGGATTTCCCTGCATAGACCCAAGAAACATTAATCTTTATCATTATTGCGGCCATAATGAATATCATAACTAGGATCATCATTATTTTAACGGTTGTTATATGTATTTTGATATCGTTCTATTAATGTTATTAGCTTTGGGATTACTGTTATTACTACTAATGCATGTAAACGACTTGCTATGTCCTCCGGTGTTTCCAGCACGGTTTTCACGGAATGGGGATTCACATACCTGGAGGCGGCTGGAAAGTTTGATGGCTAGGCTGGGTCCAGCAGGTGAGGCAGGGTTGAAGATGTTGATGATACCTGTAGCTGCAATCGCTCACTGTCCGTTATTTTTTATTCGCAGTGGAAGTAATGCTTTTGGTATGAGCGTCCGACTAAGTAATGTCATTCTTATGGGTAAGCAATCACGATTGCGACAGCCCAGGCGCTACACAATATCACGGTCTGGATACGCTCTGCTAGATGGAAGGGATTAGACAAGGGCCTCCAACTAACCCTTAACCCTCTGAGGGCATCCATGTTCCTAATCGCCGACCCATGAAGAGGATTTTGCTGCTTCTCCGCTGCGCATCGTGCGATTTTCCTGTGGAAAATGGCCCTATACACGCAGCAGCCTTCAGAAGGTGGCCCCCGAGACCCTGAAGTCTCGTTTGTGGCCTTTATCCGGAGAAGCCAATACCCCTTAATTAAGGAATATACCTTAAATTCGAGGGGCCTCAATATTATGATTTAAAGTATATTCCTGAATTAAGGGGTACTGGGTTCTCTGGGCACGTGCAAGCCAGAGGCTCTAGGGGCTGGATGGGGCTGGTAGGGTGTAGAGTTTAGGGTTTAGGGTTTAGGGTTTAGAGTTTAGGGTTTAGGGTTTGGGGTTTAGGGATTAGGGTTTGGGGTTTAGGGTTTAGGGCTAGGCCTTCGCGGGAACAGGGCTTCGGCTAACTAGAAAGTGCATGACCCTCGCACCTACGATGACAACAGCAGCAACATCCGCTAGAACAGTTTGGCATTTAGGGCTCGGTGCGGAGTATAGCCAAGAAATACTCTGAAAGTACAACACCATATTGCAAGGCTACCATCATCAATACGTTGACTTTACCAGGCGCGACACGATGTCGACGACAACCACCACTACCGCATATCAACCAGCTAAAGCAGCAAACAGCAGTTACAGGAGCTTCGACGTCCCAATGTTTCAAGCCTGAAAACCTCTCAAGCCCTCACTAACCCAAAGTCACCTAAAGCCTGAGCCCGAAAAGCCGGGAATTTAAACCACATGCCTTAAACCCTGAAACCCTGGACTCTAGATGCACCCCAAGATCGGGGACTTCGCAACTAGAAGAGGATCTTGAAATAGACCATACCATGGTCAACCAGGGACGATGCTGGACTAGTATGAGAAACCACTCAACCTAAAAGGCGGTTTCGAGCCCCACGGTTCAGGCCAGGGTTCCAGGTTCTAGGGTTTAGGGTTGAAAGTTTAGGGCTTTAAGGTTTTGGGATTCATTCTGAAAGGGTTTGGGGCTTTGGGATTCAGTCTTAAGGGAGGATTTCTTCTTCAGGTATTGTTGCTTTTCTATGTTACCTTCCGCCTATTTAGGACTATGCCCACACTTAATCTCTCATTTCAACAACCAGGCCCAAAAACAATCAAACTTCATAGGATAGACCTAATCCATAACGCGAAACGGTTTCAAGTGCTCCTATTCGCTATCTAAGTTAAGTTAACATGGATCCTAAACCCTAACCCTAAACCCTAAAGGATCCTAGTATAGAGGCGCTCGGCCTTTGCTGCAGTGCGGCAGGGGCGAGCGCTTGGGTTTGTGATTTTGAACCGGTTTAAGCCTTAGGGCTTGCGGGCAAAGCAGGGGTACTGCAGCCACCTTGCAAAGCTAAAGGAACGAATCGGCATGCGAGACCAGCAACGAGCCACATTCGTGGTTCGCCCTGCTCTTCGACGGTTGCAGGTGCGTGTTCCCCTCACAGGAAGGCCATCGAAATCCTGGGTCATGCACAACACCTGCAACTGTCCAGAGATTTGCCTGGTCAGTTGGCATGCATCTGATCAGCTGGTTGTTTAGATCCAGTATTTGGCTTTTGGAAGATCGACCCGTGTTCGCAGAACCGAAACTCGCTCGCAATACTCACGCCTGAACCAGCAAGTCTACCCGACTCAAGGGCACGGGCGAGCTCCAATGCACCAACGAGGTTAAGCTTCCTTGAAAGGTTTTAAACCCCTAGTGCTTTCGACTCCCACAACCCTGTGCATTTTCCGAGACCTATACAATTTATACACTTCTGAACTCAAGAACATATAGGTCCACAAGTTCGGTTCGTAGCATACCTATATGCTTTAAATCCTACAAAACCCAACCTCCATGGCACCAAGTACCCGGTAACCATACACTCTCCAGAAACTACCAATAACCTACAGTCCCATTGTCCTAAACCGAAGTGCCTAGTGACTTTTAATTAGCTTTTGCTACTCTTGAAGCCATGACGCAGAGCACATATTAGGTACTGCCGGCCCTACCTACATCGCCCACACCCTAAACCCTTAAGCCGTCACCCATAAACCCAAAGCTGTGGACAAGTATGATCGGCCTTCCGACGAGCCCTCAACAATATAAGGTTCAAGCTTTCCCACGCAAGGCCTAGGGTTTACCTAAGTGCCCAAATAGCAGCGTTTACGTACCCCGAACTTTTCAGAGCATAGCCTTTGGGTATTTGTTCAGGGTCTTTTCTAAGGCCCTATACCCTAACTATACTGAACTTAGACCCCTAGCAAAAATTATAGTTTTAGCTGCTTCTTAGGGTTTTTAGTAGCCAAAGATTAAAAATATTTCTAAGGCCCTAAACCCTAAATTGAACCCTCCAGGTTCGGCAATGAAGCTTGATCCCTCGAGGCAGACATAATGTTCCCTATGAACTTTAGTCTAGTCTACCCCAAGCCGTACTGTAATTCATAAGGCCCCTATATTACCCGTTACATGGTTCGGGATTTGGACCTCTGGGTCTAGCGTTTAGGATTTGAGGCGCAAGGCTCAAGGTTTCAGGGCCCAGAGGGTTTAGCGTTTAGGGTTTAGTTTCAGGGCCCAGTTAAGTGCATAGGCTAATCAGGAATGCCTAACTACTGTTTATGATATAAATCCTGCATTACCTTAAGGACCCTAAGCTATGGGAACTATGGCCTATTTTTTATTCTGGGTAATGCAGGATTTATATCATCAACCGTCTGGAGACATGTGCAATGAGCACTCTGTCTAAAAGCTTGCATAAACCCTAAACCCTTTCAGCACGGACTGAGGTGCCGGCCAGCGCCTAAACCCTAAACCCTAAACCCATGTCTAGAAACCTGAAGCTTGAGTACGACGAGCTCCTGAAGATGTAGATTCGGAGCTAAGGGGGTCGTATGCCAGGGACATCTGTCGGAGTCTTAAGGGACAGCACCACATATGACGTATTCAAGTCGCTAGATTACCATACAAAGCCCCCTTACGCAACCCCTACAAACCATAGAAGGAACCCTTATAAAAGCCTGCAGAATCACTTTAGAACTCGAGACAAACCTTAGAAGCACCTGTATAAACCCAACATACAGCCCTGTAGCACCCTGTAGAGCTTTTGAAACCATTTAAAGCACGTAAACCCGTGATAACACCCTCAAGCCCGTAAAGTAGACCACACATACTATCTCCTAGATTCGTCCTAGACATGGCCCCTGAACTCAAGATCCTTAGCTGTCAGTTTCGGTTCCGGCGAAGTTCGTTGGACGGTGTCTGCTCGGCAGAGCAGGGGCTGCCAAGTCTGAGCATGCGCAGCATGGAAGCCTCGCCAGAAAGGTTTCGTTAAATTGCTCCTATAAAGCCTTCAAAAAGTTGTCTATACGGCTTCCTTCAAAAGGGTCACTGTCATGGTTTCTGGGCTTGAAGGTACTAGTCTTGAAACCAACTAAGCACGTTTGGGGAGTCCTTGTATAAAGGATCCTATCCTACATGTTTGGGGATTTGTACGTGGGTTGTAGGATCCCCACTAGATGCAGGGCCTATGCTAGAAGTATGGCGGGAGCATGTGGGGTCTGCGGTCTCCAGTGGTGTGAGATGAGTACACTAGCGATGCAAGATGATGCACGCAGCAAGCGCAACTGCGCAATATGATACAAGTCCCAGGGTCGCAGACCCCAGAAGCGCCCCCCAGAGTAATCAAGATGGGGTTTAGGGCGATGGTTTGATCATGCACCACTGCAGAATACTCTATGCTCATATGCCACTTGCCGTTAAGATGACCTCGGGCCTTGTGTTGCGCGTTTCATGACACCGCACCTGAAAGCCTCACAGAACATGTCACATCCCCAACCTTAACCCCTTCTAACCTACCTTTTAAGGACCGATGTCAGCAACTCAACTTAAGAATCCCTAAAAAGGTAGGGTTCTATAGAGCCCCGGAACTTTTAGCAGACTAAGTAGCCTAAGTAGTGAACCACAGCTGTAAACCCTGAACTAGACCCGTGAAATCCGAAGCATTTCAGGCTTGAGACCTGTAGGGTTCGGGGTGCTAATCCCCAAACGACTACCCTTTCTTTCTCCAGGGTTGTGGTGGGGAGTTGCCTCCCTCTCTCTCTCTCTATATATATATATATATATATCTCTCTCTCTCTCTCTCCCTCCCTCTCCCAGGCATTCGAAACTTCAAGGCAGACTGAAGGGCGCAACAACTAAATACCCTAAGGTTTAAACTATTGGGTTCAAAGCCCGGCTAGTCTGTGCAACAAGCACGGAAGTCCCGTTTTCGATAAGGCCTCAAGTACCTACGTATTTCTCTCTGTACACACACACACACATATATATATATATATTGATTGTATACACACACATAACTAAAATATAGGAACATGCATATGTTAAATCATAGGTAGATAGATAGATAGATAGATAAATAGATAGATAGGTAGGTAGGTAGGTAGGTAGGTAGGTAGATGGATAGATGACAGACAGATAGAGAGATAGAGAAATAAAGAGATAGGCAGGAATAAAGATAGAAATACACAAATGCAGAAATATAGATAGATATATCGATAGATAGATGGATGGATAGATAGATAGATAGATAGATAGATAGATAGACTGATAGATAGACAGATAGATTGTAATGTGTGTGTGTGTACATATATATATACACATAACACGTAGGTCTGAAACGGTTTTCCATTAAATCTACTTTGAGGCTTAAGCCTATACCATACAGGCACATGGAGCCTTCGGGTTTTCAGACCAAGGAGGTGAACATGAGGTTGAACTCGGACTCCTCGGCAGCCAAGATTCGTCAACTTATTTCCCCAAAACCAAGGACGGGGGTGGTTTTTTTGGTGCACTTCTCGATTTGTGCGTGTCATTCTTGGGCAGGGGCCATGCTAATCTTCTCTGTATCGTTCCGTTTTGTATCGGATGATTCCCAGGGTTTAGGGTCTAGGAGTCTAAGGGTTGTCAGGAGAAGAAGAATCTCTGAGAGTCCAAACCCTATGCACAGCATCTTCTCCGAGGTTTGGAATAACAGAACTGCAACCTTGAAGCAGGTCGACACATTGTTAGCATAGGTTTCTGAATAACTAGAAGATGCTGCTTCGGGGGTGTATGATTCCGGCCCCGTTTCCCCGGCCTTGAGCCAGCGCCGCCGTTTGATTCGTGGCTCTGAACCCTTACCTGTGGCCCCCCAAAACTTTCTAGAAAGTACAAAAAGCAACACACAGAAACTATAACGAGGAACTGTAGGCTTTTTGGGCTACAGATACTAGGTTTCGGCTTTAGGGGTTTAGGGGGCCGAGAGTTTAGGGCTGGCTACAATCCTGAAGAAATTTAATGCAAGGTTCTCGAGCTCTGAGCCCCAATGGTGTCTCTCATTTCCAGACGACCGACAAGGCAGAGTTGCACCGACAAGAGCACAAATGCTAAGTCCCATACCGCCCCTTACCACTTGCATTGCTGTTATCCTGGTGTTACTAGGGTCGCGGCGGCGACGACGACGACTACTGTTGCCTCTTGCCCCTACTACTAGTATTCCCTCTTCGTTCGTGCTGGAGCTCACAGACTGCACTCTGAAACCAAGAGCCTAAACCCTAAACTGAATCCTTGAATTTTTAATCCCAGACCATCACAACATCAACTTGCTGCCATCTTTGTAGCCTAGCAAATCTTGGGATGCACAACTGTCAGGAGCATGCACTAGAAGAATCAGCCTGAGTGTCGCCTCCTTGGACGAAGGCTCAAAAACTGCTTGAACCAACGAAAACCAGAACAAACAACATTTACATGTGTTGCTGTATGATATGATGGGTTTGGGGTTTGAGAAGGTTGTTGGGTATTGGTTGCTCAGGAATCAAGGGACAACCGCTGTATCTAGTCAAACCCTAAACCCTAAACCCTATCTAGTCTGCCAGGCATCCAAGCACAACCTCCGCTCTTTGCAGCTGTCGGCAGGCTGCGGCGCCGCGCTAAGATCCTCCCCAGAGACTCCAATATCCCTTAATTAAGCAATATACCTGAACTTATAATAGGATCCCTAATACGATTTAAGGTATATTCCGTAATTAGGGGATATTGGAGTCTCTGGGTCTTCACCACTCTGGAACCCCATAGGTATTTGCATGCAAAGTCCCACGGAGCCCAGAGCTTTGCTGAAGCTGGCGGCTTAGACAATACATAGGGATTAAGGCTAGGTTTAAATCACATGTTGCAGGACTGAACAGGCCACCTTTAACTCCGAATCCGAGCTCCATCTCAGGTTGGCCCTAAGCCCTAAACCCTAAACCCCAAACCCTAAACCCTAACAGGGCAGAGTTGCCTTCTTTGGCTGAAGAGGTGTGGGGGTGGAAGACTGGGGCCTTCAGGGATTAACTGTTTAGAATTTTGGGGGTTTAGGGTGTTGACACTTGGTACGCTTCTCGATTTGTGCGTTTCATCCTTGCGCAGGGGCCATGCTAATCTTCTCTGTATCNNGGGTTTAAGGTTTAGGGTCTAAGGTTGAGGGTTTAGGGTTTAAAGGTTTAGGACTTAGGGTTTAGAATAGCAGTGGCTTGGTGCTCTGGTGCTCTGTATCGAACCGTAAACAACACCTGGTATGGAACATAACCGAAGTCTTATCGAACCTCTCTAGAGTCTAGTCTGGACTCTAGAGCCCTTGTAAGACTCTTACAGATCCCCAATAACTGAACTCTTATGAAGCCCTTAATTATCGACTGATAGATCCCTGAGTATGGGACTCCTAAAGAAATCCCTTAGAGTAGAACCCTTCTTGGACGTCGTTATAGGTCATAGAAGCCTTGTCGAATTGAAGCCTTATGGAACCCTTCGTCTAGAACTCTTCTAAAACCTTGTCATAGGACTCTTATAGAACCATTATGGTGAAACCGTATGGCACACGTATTCCAGAAGCCAAATGCAGAAATCGTATATAGAACCCTTATGGAAACCCACTTTATCGAACTCTCCTAGACCGCTTATAGAAGTCTAGTTAGGTCTGATTGTAGAACTCTTTTGTAGAAGCCTTATCATAGAACTCTTGAAGCATGCTTATGGAACTTGTGAAGAGCTCGTGGAACCCCAGGTCCTCAGCCATCCGAACAGCTGCTGCTTCTGGAGCTTTCTCGACCCTCGTCCCAGACGACCTCAGGTTCAGACAGGAATGAGCATAGCATGGTGAGCCGTATGTATTTAGGTCCAGATTTTTGTATGTTGGTTCAGGGCTTAGGGGTCAACAGACTTTGACCTAATGGACTCTTGCAAAGGTGTTTACACTCGCAGTGGTGTTACAGGGGTATTTATAAGGTTTGGCATGGTGGTCTTAACAATAGGCGAGTAATTGGCTTTTGTGGTCGGTTGCGTTTTGTATTATGTGGATACTTTATTCAGACCTGAAAATTTCAACTAGCATGGGGCGTGGGTGGCGGGGATTTTATACAAGGGTGTCGTACTGGGTGTCCCCCTACCACTTGTACCGTATTTTCGAAACTCGTACATGGTCAGAAACATGGCGATCACAAAAATCGGGAAGGAATTGTTCAATGCTTTGGGCGTACGTTCAGGAGAGGAGTGGTGGTTTCCGGTCTAGTTTCACCTGGACCCTCCGAAAATCATTTTTGTCTGGGATTGTACATGAGGATCACCTTTCCATGGTGTCAGCTGTGATTTTGGCCTTCGGACGGGTAGGTTTTTAGATGTTAGCGTGCTATGCCTCAGGCAAAGGCTTTATCTAGCCAACCTTGCAGCATTTAGGCTTGAACCCCCGTTCGCAATAACGCAACGAATAACTTCAGACCCAAAACAAAAGCTTGGCCGGCGGGTCCTCTAACTGGCCTCTTTGGGGAGAGGGTTTTTAACTCAAAGCCACGGTCCGGTCTTACCCAGCGAATACATCTCAAGTCATGTCAAGGCCTCTATGATATTAAAGGAATCGCTTGTTCAGGGGCATTGGGCTCGCCGGGTCTGAGCTACCTGGTTTCGTGTGTGTCTGCGTGTTTCCTTGGTTTGTGAAGGTACCCTTTGCGAAGAAGACGACGAAGCGTAGATGCGCGTGTGCCTAGACAACACTGCCTTCGCAAACAAACACAGCCATTGTCGTATGATGCGTTTCGGCATGCAGCTTGACGGGTCGAAGCTTGAAGCCCAACGCTCTGTGTGGTCCAAGGTTCGGGTTCACGCTTTCGGGTTTGGGGGGTTCGGTTATGAAAAGCAATCTTGAGTTGCTTCCTGTCTGCCGAGATTCTGGGCTGACATCGCATGTGCCACCTGTCACTGTAGCACCGACCCTACCTACCTACCTACCTACCTACCTACCTACCTACCTACCTACCTACCTACCTACCTACCCACCGACCTACCGACCTACCCACCTACCTACCGACTTACCGACCTACCGACCTACCGACCTACCGACCTACCTACCTTCCTTCCTGCCTACCTACCTACCTACCTACCTCTTTCCACTAACACTACCAGGCTGCAAGGAGGCAGCAGGTTCAAGAGGTTATCGAACGGCCCAGCAACCCTTGCCCCTGAGAATCCCACCAACCCGAAATTCGAAACTTCCACGGCATCATTTCAACTTCCCAAGCCTTCGAACAACTATTTTGATAGAGGAAAGAGACATCGTGTGTGAGAGAAGGCCTGGTAAGGTTTGAATGTTTTCCGAACTTCGATGAACTTTCTGGAAGAACATCTTTCGGGCGGTTCAGGAAGTCTTCAGGAGCCTGGGGAATGATTTTGGTGGATTTCGACCACGTTCCCCCAAAACGGCCTCCTGATTAGCTCCCTTCTCCCAGGACCTCCAGGAGCTCCCAAGCGCTAAGATGCCGAAGCCCTGGTTAAGCCATGAAGCGCTGCAGCGATCAACTCTTGTAACACCTAAAACTCCCATAATCCGGGAGCCGCGCGCCCTGAAAGCGCAGCCCCAAGTCTGCCGCCTAACACAACAAAGCTAAACCCTATAATATCCCTTAAACCTTGCGCTGATGGGGTCGAAATGTGTACGCCAACAACCCTTGATACGCTAAACCCTATAATAAACCCTATAACCCCGAAGCAGTAAACCGACACTAAGGTTCTCACGACCTGCTGAAACTCCGTGTCCCGGAAAATGGCGGCCATGTCCTGGGCATCCAAGAATCCAGCGAGCCCAACTTACCAGTTCGATTCAGCAATCTTGCTGAATCAAAAAATGAAGTCTCTGTCGCGAAAGCACACGAGAAAAGGCGGTTTGATGGAAGGAATACCTTGTGCTGGGGCTCTCTGGGTCCATGACTTCAGGCCACTCGGTTGCTTACGGCAAGCACAACCGTCATCGGCATGACCGCGACCATCATCATCGCCAGATTGTCATTTCGACCATGCATGAAATATCACGGTCGTCATCAACGACAGACAACCACCGGTTGGGAAAAGTGTTCTACATTTAGGCCTTCTTCGGGGTCCGCCTACTGGCGACAGAACAGCGACCCAGAGCACTGGTTCACAAATTGATTCACGATCGGCCTGAGGTAATTACTTGTCGAACACTGTACCTGCCTTTATCCATGAGCCTCCATCAGTGCATTAGACTCGGAAGGCTGTGTGAAACCGGACGCAGTGCACCTACGAAAGCTTCTCAATGGCAGGCTGGAGCAGAAACTCCTCATCAACATCATCTCAGCTTGCAGTTGTAGGTCTTAGGGTTAAGCTTTCGGTTTTGGGTGAGAGCATCCTCATACCGGTATTTAAGCTCCCAGATTTTGCTTGAAATAGTACGCCCCTTCTCAAATCGAGCCATGTTGCCTGCATGCGATAGATCCTCGATCCCTCCTTCGGTTCGCGAATCTCGATATTGCGAAGGGACCTGCGGAGCACCGCGAAGAGCTTTTGGAATAGATGGTCCTCAAGAAGTAGTACAGCGTTTGAGAGTATAAGACAGCATAATCGGTTCGGGAGATGCTCACCAATTCAATTCTGGCTGGCAGCATGTTGCCTTCGAAGTCCCACGGTAATTGAGACATCATCTACTCTCTGGATTATTCTTCCCTGTATCAACCCTCTGTCCTGATGCCGAAGCCAACTGCCGATTCGAAAATGACAGACTACTTCTCTGCCACGTGTCGGCAACAGGCCTGTCCATCAAGAGAGTCGTCGATGACACCGTACCCGTGTCCTTCGCAGCTCTCAGATTGTCCAATTGTTGCTTCGGCATCAATTGCCTTACCCAAACAGCTCCAGCAAGGTGCTCCGACATCTACCTGAACGGTTCCGTATACAAGGACCACATGAGCCATCATCTAGGACTCCAGGATGCCGTCGAACTCATCGTGCTGCTGATCTACTGGGAAGTCCCTATACATGAGGCCTACAAGCGTGCGCCACCAGGCAATCCGCTCAGATCGGTTATCAAGGAGGTGTCTTGCCAGTCTACCGCAAAGACTCTCCTATCAGGAATACGTTGCCCATTACAGAGGCCAGCGACTCGCCAGCTTCCCCGTGGGATGCTGTCCTCATCGATGATGTTGACAGCCATGCCCTCCATGACGTCCTCATATCAGAGATGAGAGCGACAAAGCCGGAAAGCTTTGGTTTGGGTCTAACTAGTGTCGCTAGCGGCTCGAAGGGTGCCTCAACCATATGTACTGGCTAGCAGGTCTCTCAGGACCTTTTTTTCTAGCAACAGTCCTGAAGAACTATATGGGTCAGAGGGCAACAGGCATGGAGCGTTACGTTCATAAAGTTATATGCCTTGCTGCATCAAACACTCAAGATAACGCATAGTTAGCTTGATCTGCGGTACACGTGTTCCAGGTCTGTGATGCAGTGCAGGTGCCTTGGCGAAGTGTTTGACCGCCTGTTGCAGGCGTGCCTGGCCCCCACTGGAATTCGTAGGAATCTCAATTGCAGGTTGTCAGTTGTCGGGGTTTGATATCTTGGTTTTACTGTTGGGATGCTCGACAAAGACCCGATGCAACCGCCTTCGGTTTTGCATAGCAGGACAAGCTTCATGGTGAGTGGCGTCACAATTCCAACCGTCAGGCAATAGGATTGAAAAAAGGCAATGGGAGACACATGCTACGGAAAGGATAAGAAGGGGAGCTCGAGTCGTCAAAGAGTCATTGCCGCGAAGTACTACGACGCAAAGAGCAGTGGCTAGTGGCTACCGGAAGCTCAGAACAGAACGAAGATCGAACGGAGGTCAGCAAACCAAACCTGTCTGCAGATTCAGGAATCCACCAAAACTTGGCCGGCAGCATGGCTACATATCCACCGCGCTACTGCTACCACTACGGCTGCCGCGACTGCTCTGCTGCGACCATTCTAGTGGTAGTCGTCGTCGTAGGCATAGTAGTCGTAATAGTCGTAGATGTCGTAGTAGTTGTAGGTAGTAGTAGTGGTAGTAGTAG
>CAJNDV010002192.1:0-13189 GCA_905221635.1 Symbiodinium sp. CCMP2456
CCCAGACCCTAAACCCCCAAACCCTAAACATCCATAAGCCCCCTAAACCCCTAAACTCCCAAACCCTAAACATCCCTAAACCTTAAACCCTAATCCCCTAAACCCTAAACCCTAAACCCTAAACCTCCCCTTGTCCTACCTGAACGGGGTCCCAGCAGGGTTGGGCTTAGGCCCCTGCCAGAACCGAGCTTTCGTTGCTAAGTTCACAAGGTTTAGGGTTTAGGGTTTAGGGTTTAGCGTTTAGGTTTTACGGCTTTGGGTTTAGGGTTCAGGTTTTAGGGTTTAGGTTTAGGGTTTAGGGTTAGGGCTTGGGGTTTAGGGTTTCCGGTTTAGGGTTTAGGTTTTAGGGTTTAGGGTTTCGGTTTGCGGTTTGGGGTTTAGGTTTTAGGGTGTAGGGTTTAGGGTTATATGCAAAGTTAACCCTGGCTAGTCTACCGGTAAGTAGACCTGGTTCCCGAAACGGAACTAAGTGCCAGGGGCCTTCATAATTGGAGATGGGCTTCGATAGTAAGGAAAGTCTTCAAAGGGCTCTTACTGTTAAGGGTTTAGGGTTTCTACACATAAAGGGTTACAGTAAGAGTTCTTACAAAAAACACGACAGGCCGGAGTAATACTCAAAACCGTAGTACCTTTTCAAGTTGCTTTATACTGTTACATCCTCATAAGGAAATTACTACGTTCTAAGGTCTACCTGTAGCCGCAAACCCTACAACATAGTAGGCTATGATCCTTAAACAGTGGGCCTAACCTGCACCTGAACCCTAAAGCCTAAACCGTTCACATTGTGGGTTATCGGATCCACAGGTGGTTTCTAGCCCGCATGCCATCAACATAAGGCGGCCGCACGTCACAATGAGGTCAAGCGTTCGGGTCCTCACGTCCAGTGCTTAGACTTAAGGGCCTTAATAGCAATTGGAATAGGACCTTGGGGTAGACCCTAAACCCTAAACCCTGATTCAGGCTTTTGTATTGGGTCCTGAGTTCTTCGAGGCTGAGGCTTAGAGGTTGAACCGTCCGGGTTTAATCTTCTCGGGATTTACTAAGTTTTTGTCTAAGGGCTTTGGGTTTGGGGTTTAGGGTTTAGGGCTGAAGCCTCTGTAACATACTGTTTATCATATAAACCCTGCATTACCTGAAGGACCCTAAACTAGGAGAGATATGGTATATTCCTTTTTCTGGGTATTGCAAGATTAATACCATCAACCTTAATGCAAATATGATCCTGCTAGAGCCGAGATGGACATGCACAACATCCATTGGCCTACCTCGGTGATTCTAACTCTTAGGCCGGCTTTTAGTGCTTAGGTTTTTTTTTTGGCGGGTGGGGGGTTTAGGGTTTAGGTTTTCGGGTTACTTCCAAGGCCGTTTTACAGTGTATGGGGCACGGCCATGCAAGTTTTGCAGGGCTTTGCCTGTGAATGAGGCAGTTGTGTGATGGTCTACGTTGCCGGGAACCCTCCACAGCTACCCTCTACCGGGTTTAGGGTCTATAGGGTTTAGGGTTTAGGATTTGGGGTTTAGGGTTTAGGGTTTAGGCAGCTTTCTTTACGTCCGGCCCCTGTTCAGCCTCTTGTGAAGACGGCAGAAGTTCGGAGCCACAGGGCATGCCGCCCATGAAAAGAATAGGGTATTGTGCAGTGATTTTAGGGTTTAGGGTTTAGGGTTTAGGGGTTTAGGGTTTAGGGTTTATTGTGCAGTGATCTTCTTACCTTGCTGCTCTTCACTAGAGGGGAATTACATGAGACACCCCTATCCCGACATTTGCTTACCGGGGGGAGTTGGAGAAAACAAGCAGGACATTCGTACCACCTTGATACTAACAGCCCTAAGTAGAGTGGCTCGTGATTTTCCATGGCTCACATGTGCTGTGTTCTGGGCCAGAACCGCTAGCGCCCAAACCCAGGACCCTAAAACCCCACAGAACCCATTAGAGCTGTGGTTCTAAAGGGTTCTGTGGCGACCTTTACAGGACCGCTTCTGATCGAATCTTACAGCCGTGCCAAGCCCAAAGTGCAAAACTAAACCCCCTATGCCTGTAAACTTCGCCCTTAACCCCTGCGGTTTTGGGGCCAAAGCCAGACCCCTTAAACGATCTAACAAACAAAACCCCCCAAATGGATAAAGCCCTCAAAAACCTTGAGTCCGTCAAAAAAAAAAACACTAAAAGGTTTGGGCCCTACATCCTAAAACCCCGAAAACCCGAATCTCAACGGCGGCCCGGGCCGGGATCAAGGTAGATGGGGTAATGCCAGACAAGTGTCCTTATATACTGTATCCTTCATCCATTTAGGGTTTAGGGTTTGGGGTTTAGGGTATATCCTTCATCCATACTACCTTCGTCCCACCTTTCGAGGCACCCCCCCGAAACCCTAAAAGCCTACAAGAATTATCAAAGCCTATCTGCAGCCCTAACCCTACAAACTACTGTTGATGGTATAAATCCTGCACTACCTTAAGGAGCCTAAACTATGGCAATTATGGTAGATATTCCTTATTATGGGTGATGCAGGATTTATATCATCAACCGTCTGACCCCTGAATTGTAGGGCCTACCCTGAACCCTAAACCCTAGACCCAAGAAAACAGAAGATCTTTGGATCCACGGGTAAACTAGGATGCCCAGTGACCTAGGATTAAACAGGGCTCCCTCTTTTGGGGTACTGAATACCTTTTATAAGGAACCTATGACTTCAAAAAGTTAAAGGAAACTACAGGTGGGCAGTTAGGGTATATAGTGCTTCTATAAGGCTTCCAAAAGGTATGTAGACCTTCTATAAGGCTCCTATAAAGGTAACAACTCACCTGAAAATGTCCTAGACACTGGGAGACCCAGTAAAGCCCTAAACCCTAAACCCTAATCCCTAGACCCTAAACCCTATAAACCCTATAAGCCCTACAAGTCCTAAACCCTAAACCCAAGAACACAGAAGGTCTTCGCTGAAAGCATAATTACCTAGGGGCCGAGTACCCTTGCCCAAGAAAGGTTGCCTTTTCAATTATGGTAGAAATATTTAAACCCCAAAAGGTTAAAGGTTACCTACTCAGCCACTAACCTTTAAGGGGTCTCCCTAATACTACCCAGGAATAACCCTAAACCCTAAACCCTAACCCCGAAACCCTGTGTTTGTTGAAAGCATAATTGCCAGAAATAGGGTTCCCTTTAAGGGGTCTCCCTAATACTACCCAGGAATAATTACCAGTAAAGCAAACCCTGAACCCTAAAAGCCCTAAACCCTAAACCCTAAACCCTAATTCCTAAACCCAAGAAAACAGAAGGTCTTTGTTGAAAGCATAACCTAATACTACCCAGGAATAACCCTAAACCCTAACCTACCCAGGAATAACCCTAAACCCTAACCCCTAAACCCTGTCTTTTTTGAAAGCATAATCTAGACCCAGGAGTAACCTAGGAATGAAAAGGGTGCCCTTTTTTTGAAGGGGATTATTAGGGAGCCCCAACCCTAAAAAAGGAACTAAGGGCCTACTCCCCAAAAGCACATAAGCGAAACCTAGGACGGAGAGTTGCCATAGAAACTCCCTTGTCATGAAGCCGCGTAGGGATAACCTTGTATTAAACGGGACCTCAAAAACACCCCATAGAATCTTGTAAAAGGGAACCCGAAAGAATCCTTGAAGGAACCCTTAAAGGAACCCTAAACCCTAAACCCCAAAACCCTAAACACTGAACCCCTAACCCCCAAACCCTACACCCTAAACCTCTATAAAAACCCTAAACCCTAAACCCTTGGGATCCCTATATCCGAAAGAATCCTCGAAGGAACCCTTAAAGGACCCCTAAACCCTAAACTCTTGGGATCCCTATATGGGTGGTTGTCAAAACTATGGTCCCTTTTTGGATCCTATTATAATACGGCACCTATTATTTAGGGTAGCCCAAAAGGGACTATAATTTGGACAACTCCCCATATATTAAGCCTTCTGTGTCTCTGGCAGGCTAACTTCGAGACTTGGACTCGGCGCGATCCTGCGGAAGGCCACGGTAAGCGAAGAGGGTGCCCTTTAAAGGTAATTAGCATTAGGGGGTTTAGGATTAGGGGATGTAGGATTTAGGGTTTGGGTTTAGGCTTAGGGTTTGGGGTTTAGGGTTTAGGTTTAGGGCTTAGGGTTGAGGGACCCTTGGGGATATAGACCCTCTGCATAAGGTCCCTTGTAAGACAGCAAGAAGTAGGGTTCAGAAGGGTCCCCTTTAAGGGGTCTCCCTAATACTACCACCCTAAACCCTGAAGCCTAAACCCCAGGATATGGAAGGGTTTGTGGTTCAGGGTTGTATGAGGTTGCCCTTGAGGGTTCTCAGGAATTCCTCTAAAAAGGGTTCTATAGAGTTCCCTTTGAAGGCTTCTCTAGGGCTCCCATTGAAGGGCTCCATCGTGCTACCGTAGGGTTCCATAGGGGTTAGCAATAGCATTCCCCTGAGGGCTGCTATACTGGGCATCGTGGAGTTTGGTATGTGGGCCTTGATAACTAGAATAGGGTTTTGGGGTGTATTCTAGTACCCAGAACCACCGGAATGATCTTTTTTTCCAAGATCCCCTAATTTGGGACCCTATGCTACCAAGGGGTACTTTAAGGGAACCCCCCTTTAGGCGATCTATTGTTTTGGTCCTTCCGGTGGTCTGGGTATGGTGTTATATGGGGAGTCTGAGGGATACTACTACGGCTTCCTACTCAGATCCCTTTTGTATAACTCTTCCTTAAGGCATATCGGGTTCTCCAAGTCCCTTGTACAGTGTAGGGTCCCGAATTAGGGGATCTTTTTTCTATGTCCTTCCGGGGGCCTGGGTATAGACCCTAGACCCTAAACCCGTAACCCTGGGCTTTTAAGGGTTCTGTATGGGTACTATGAAGCTACTACCAGAAACTGCAGCCCTGCCGCGCCTCTTCGTGACCTTCGACTTCCAAGTGACCTCAAACTTTTAGGATTTAGGGCTTAAGAGGTTTAGGGTTTTTAGGGTTCAGGGTTTTCAGGCTTTAGGGTTTCAGGGCCTAAGCTTTACCCGTACCCCCGAACCCTACCAACTAGTAGGTTATGACCTGAACCCTAAACCGGATGTTAAATCTCAAAGGTGGGTACACTAAGACAACAGGAAAGTAGATATCATAGATACTACTTCTTCTCACTACGATCTTATTAGCAGTGCTAGCAAAAGATGCCCGAAGTGCTGCGTCTCGGCGGATCCCGATGGCATGGCAAGAAAGTATAGGCTTTAGGGTTTAGGGTTCAGGGTTTGGGGTCTCTTGGCAGCATTAGACCTGGAGCCAACTTGACCCCCTTACTTGGATGTTCACTCATGGGACCTAGCAAGTAGAGTTATAAGTACCTTAGATTGGGGCTTTAGGCAATTAAGGGGTGTAGTTGGCGTATTTGTGCCCTAGCCGCTGAAGCCTCATGAACCTCCGACAACCCCTACAAGAACCTTATGCAGCCGTGCTAAATCCCTTAAGCCCTAAACCCAAACCCCTAAACCCTAAAGCCTAAACACTCTAAATGCACCGTTCGACCACACACCCTCAACCTTGAACCCTGAACCCTAAAAACCGTTATAACACTCGAAACCCTGCTGCTAGATCCCCTTTAATTGGGCTCCCCAGTAGCCCCTTCATAATAAGGGCAGCCTTGTTCCCCGCCAGGTTGCCTTGATAAGGGAGCGCAAGGAGAAAGGGCAGAGAACCTACTGTTGATGATGGAAATCCTGCATCACCTTCAGGACCCTAAACTATGGTAATTATGGTAGACTCCTTATCATGAATAATGCAGGATTCATATCATCAACCGTATAGTTAATCTTGAACCCCAAACCCTTGGCTTCTGTGACAATGGGAGGGACCCCCAGAAGGGACCCCTGATCCTAATACCCTATATAACCCATATATACCCCTTATATAGTCTCATAAAGCCCCCCATATAACCTCAAGGGTCCCTTTAAGGGTCCCTCTGAACCCTGAACGCGAAACCCTAAACCCTAAAACCCTAAACCCCCTAAGCCTGAACCCTGAACCCTAAACCCTACCCGCCTCCAGAGCCTCGGCACTGATGCCAGTTGCCTTCAGCTAAAGGGATGCCCAGATGAGTTTGTACTGTAAGGCTTCTGTAGGTTTTCCATGTGTTCATAGGGCTCCTATGAGCTTGTCGACGGTTTTAGAGGGTTTAAGGCGTTTTGAGTTTAAGAAGTTTAAGGAGTTCGAGTGTTAGGGGGGTCTCGAAGGTTTCAGCAAATTAGTGGACGACGGTAAATGTGTGATCGCTTTGGGTTATGACGGGATCTGTGCTTTTGCGGGTTGGGGGCAGATTCCCGGGAGGATCTCAATAGTGGGCCACCTAATTTGGGACCCTATTCCTGCTACTGTCGGCTACTTTAGAGGAGCCCCCTTAAGGGGTCTACGTTTCGGATGCTCCCAGTAATCTGAAGGGATGAGGGTTTCGGGACCACAAACTTTAAACTCGACGAGCCTCCGAAGCACTAAACTGCACCTAAACCCGGAACCCTGAACCCCTATCATGCTATCAGTCTTGTTGGCTTTACCCAAAAGTTCCATGGAAGCTTGGTATATCAACAAAGCAACTGTACTCATGAACTTATGATTACGTACAACCCCGATTAAGGTACCTACAACCGCACTTACTAAGTCCCATGAACCCCCCAAGTTGGTTTAGGTCGTAGGGTGAAGTTTAGGGCGTAGGCATTTTGTTGAAGGTGCTTCTGCAGCTTCGAGAACGCGCGAGTCCGTTCAAACCTCAACGGTGACGGTAAAATCTGAGGTATGTTCTTTTTGTAACTTCTCTACGAAATAGAAGGAAGGGCACCGGCAAAAAGAAGTACCGACACAATAGGATCCTTCATATACGGGCTTTAGGACTATGCCCCCGCCCAAGATTTAAGAACCCACATTCGAAGGAAACCCTCATCGGTTCGTAGTCGTAGCGACAGTAAGAGAAATAACAAAAAATGACAATAATACTAATAGCGGAGGTAGTGGTGGTGTAGTAGCAGCAGCAGAACTGCGAACTCCAGAGACACCATCTCTAAGGGCAATCTGTCGCCGGCTGAGATCCACACTCCGGCGCCGCTGAGGGCTTGCTCCTTCAAGGCATTGCGCAATTTGGATGATGATGCTTTAGGGCTAACCTGAGGATCCAGAAACCTACCGTTTTAAGGGTTCTACCCTCTAACTTAATGTCATAACCTACTGCTTGGTAGGGTTTGGAGTCACAGGAATACTGCTTGAACGGAACACCACTTCGCAAACGATGAGCGGAAAGACGTTTTGCCCGACAAGTCAAACTCCAGGTTGTCCTCACATCCAAACCCAAGCTTACAGCTCCTGCTGCAAAAACAAGAGCCTCGAGCACACACTAAAACGCAGATATGCAGTTTTTTTGCAGCTAAGCCGAACTCTTCAAGTCTTGTGTTGTCCTTCATCGCGCTCTGAACGAGCTTCAAGAGCGCATCGCCCTGACGGTGGACGTGCTTCTGGGGTTCTAGGGCTGACCTGCAGCCCACACCAGCTAATGTTTGAGGGTTTCTTTCACTACGATTTCTTTATGTATTCCGTTTAACATGTATCCCTAAACACTAAACCCCAGTTCTTTCGGGCTTCAGGGACGTTTGAGGGTTTAGAGACCTCAAAGCCCGAAGCCCCAAGCCTTGGCGGATCGAATGAACAAAGACGGCTGTGTAGTGCATGCTACTGCTGCTTCGGATCAATGCGAAGACATCAAACAGTGCACTGAGATAATCGGATGGCTAGATAGATAGATAGATAGAAAATATTGACAAATATGAAGCCGACTTGCATGTGCATATATACACTTACGGATGCAGCGAATGTATGCAATATATAGACAAATACAGTGTTGTTGTACACTGCAAATATCTGTTGTTAGGATGGCGGGTTGAGGCCTTGACCCAAAGGCCACACAGGCCGTCCCCTGGAATTCAGTAACCCTTCCACCCGCCACACAAAGCGAAAGCTGCACTGAACAGAATACAACGGCCCATCGCCGGAGGTCAGTTGAAAAACTGTTACGGAAGAACCCAGAACTTGGTTGACTTCTGAACCCCTCCTAAAACTTCAACCTTTAGCCTCCTTATTATAGTTCATATAGGAACCCAAACAGTTAAAGTCCTAAGAGTCAACCAGAAGAACGCCAAGAGAACCCCTAAATCGAACAAACTCCTGCAGGATTTCCACCTATGCAACAAGGGGGTCGCTCAGGCCCTCCAAATGGGAGTTTCCGAAAATTAGGGTACCTTATTTGGGGGTCCTTATACTCAGGATCCTACTATTTAGGGTACTATATTAGGGTCCCCTATTTTCGGAAACCCCCAAATAGTACGGCACCCTTATAAAAAACATCCTAAACCGGACCCTAGTTTAGAGAACTACCCACGTGCCGGCAGCGAGCATCCACCCAGGACCCCGAGGAGGTGCGCAGAGCCACAGATACGTCTTAATGTAGGGGCCTTGAAAATTAGAACAGGGTTTTGGGGTTCCTTTCAAGGATTCCTTAAGGGTTCTATAAGGGCTACGATGAGGGTTTAAGGTTTAGGGCCAGTTTAGGGGCCTCAGTAAGTGGAATAGGGCTCTGCATGGGCTCCTTTATAGTAATAACATGATAAGGAACCCTACGAGTAATATTGGTAAATATTTGGGCTGCTATATTGCCCAGATTTCCGGGAAAATTCAAAAGGAAGATCCGTTAAAACATCTCGTGTAAAGTAACCCGTAGTGACTTCGTAGTATAGGGCACCAAATTAGAGGACGTACTTGTTAGATCCTAAGCCCTGTAAACCCTTATCCTAAACCCCCAAAAAACCCTGTTCACATCTCCAGCCTAGGAGCCCGGAGTACGAGAGCAAATCCACTAAACGCCTCAAACCTTAAATCTCTACCTACAACTACCTGGACCCTAAAGAACCTTCCTTTTTATGGGTTCCTGATTATTATTTCCTTCTATAGCTCCCTAGAAAAGGTAGGCTATTTCGGTCCACGTAAGCCCTGAAACCCGAAACCGCATCCCTCCAAACCCCTAAAGCCCAAAGCCCTAAAACCCTGAACGCCTCAAACCCTGAAGCCCAAGTTTCACCGGGCTCCCTTACCCAGACCACCGGAAGGATCTAAAAAGTAGATCCCCTAATTTGGGACCCTATACTACTACAGGGCACTTTAAATTAACCCCCTTAAGGGGATCTATTTTTTAGATCCTTCCGGTGGTCTAAGTACAGCAACTGCTCAACCTGAACCTTTCAATTTCGAGATCCGTCCTTCGGGCCCTTTACCCGGAACCCTTGACGGGAGCCCTATCAAGGAACCTTGACTTACTTAAAGGATCATGGGAATCATGGGACTTGGTACTCAGTAACTAGGGTTGTAAACAAGATAACTACGTTTATAACTAATTCGAACCCCAGTTAAGGCACATATAGAACTATACTTACTCCGTCCCACGCACACCCCGCAGTGCCTCTACGAGGTGCTGGCACTTCGAGAAAACGGTGAGAGTCTCCGTGGAGCCGCTCTAGGCAGGGGCTTGATGCAAGAGCCACGGTTTAGGGTTTAGGGTTTAGGGTTTAGGGTTTAGCTTAAACATTAGAATAGGGTTGTGGGGTATATTATACTATAATAAGATACGCCCAAAACGGTATTGCTAATTAGTTAGGCCCCCATATTAAGCGTTCTATTGAGGTTCAGGGCAAAGGGCTGAGTTTCGGAGATCCATAATCGGTGGTGCTTCCGGAAAGGTTTCATATAAGTCTTATAAAGAAACTGGGTTTAGAGGTGTAGGTCTTGGGTCTTGCTGCAGGGTCTCCCTTTTGAGGCTGTGAGGTTGGCATATTAAGACTCTTTGCGGCTACATGTAGGTATCGCAATGGTTACGTCACTTAAAGCCTTACTTACAAAGTCCACTGGCCCTATTAGCACACCATGGAAACTCGGCTCCAAACCGTAAGGGAGTCCCGAGATCTAGATCAGAACGGTCCGCCCTTTGCTAATGCGGTCAACGAATGGTGGGCTAGTGCGGAGTGCAGACACTTGTGCACGTTATATAAGGGATTAATGTAGCCTTAGGAAGCCTAACCAGACAATGCTCAACCCTCTATTGCCTGAGGTACACTCTTGAAGGAAGAGGTCCCGGGCTCTCTCGGCAACCCTAAGCCCAAAACGCCGATCGTCCCTAAAAGTTAGGATTAGGGGGACCCTTGGGGATAAAGGCCCTCTCAATAAAGTCCCTTTTAAGAGAGCCATAAGCAGGAGAAACACGGGTCCCCGTTAACGAGTCTCACTAATACTATCTAGGAGAGTCACCTAGTGGGATCCTTACTTGCAGGACGCGGGTCGATAAAATTAGAAGCCGGCAACCTCCCGACTGAGCATTGGTGTTCACTACCCTTACCTGACAAGGTAGTCGAACAATGCAAGGCGCATGGGTTTTATCATGCTCGTAATTTTCTCCACGTAGCAAGGGCGCGTGGGGACTATGAGGGACTTTTTGCATCTTGGGCGAACGCCCTGAACTTCAGCGATTCGATGTGCACGAACCGTCAACAAGAGCTGGAACATGTTACTTGGAGGGTCAGGGGACTCAGTAAGTGGTTGATAAGTAGCTTTCTGCGTGCCCGAATGGGGGTACTAGGTGAGTGCACCATAGGCGCCCCCAGGCGCGATGCATTCCTAGCGCGTCTTCGCTGAACACAGTGGGCCCTTGTCACAAATCGCGAAGACACAGAGGTAGATTTGCAAGGTAGCTCTCACCGCCGCTTCTTCTGTTGAAGCCGTGAACAGTTCCAGGTATTCCTGCACCTGCAAAGTGGAGCAATTCTTCGCAGGAGCTGACTCGGCAGCTTCGTGCCGATCTGTCGAAGGCATATGGGCACGGACAGCAAAAAGCGACAACCATCGCAACATCTCCATGCTCCAAGAAAGACAAAAGCTGCCTGACAAAGCTTTGAGAAGCAACAGCAGGAGCTGTTATGGTGACGTGAACCTTATTTACACCCCCCCCCCCACCACCCCCCCACCCCACACCACCCCTGCACCAAAACAGCCCGAAGCTTCCAGAACTAGCTTGAACGCAGGGCGCCGTCACCCGGAAAAACCCTCAGAAGCCGAAGTTCTCGCAGGAGCAAAACCTTGTAAGCAGAAAAGCAGAAATTGGCGACCGCCCGAAAAACCCGAAAATCCGAAGCGCTCCAAGCAACAGAAACCTCGCAGATACCGAGTCGAACAGCTGAAGAAAGTGAAGAAAACACAGGGGCGTGTACGGGTCACGCAGTTCCCACAGCCCCCCGACCCTCCAAATATTCAGCTTCTCCTACATCCCATCACGAACTCCGCTGAGTGACGCCTGGTCTATAGAGGGAGCCGGGCTCTCCTTTTCATGATCATCTTTCAAGGCCTCTCATTTTTTACGAGACACGGCCGTCCGTATCGTTCCGTGACGCCTCATTCCTCAGTGTGCGCATGGGAGTGATTCTACCAATACTCGGCATCTCCATACCAGTCGTCATCAAAGACTGCTCTGGTCCAATCATATAGTCGTTCCACGCTCCAAACGTCCCATATTCCACTCAATATTCCGCTGCGAGCGACACTATTACCATTATCATCAGTATCACTGAGATTATTGAAATTATAACTGTTGTGTTCTTGTTAATATGGTTGTAACTCTTAATCCTTATTGCTGTTGCTGTTATCATTATCCACATGCCGGCCCTAAGCACGAAAATCACACGCCCGAACCCCGAAAATCTGAATTACTAAACCATACTAAACTTACTAAACCCTAAGTTACCGAACCCTAAACCCTAAATCACGAAAGCCATGAACTACTAAACCCGAAACTACAAAGCCTCAAATCCTGAACCCTAAACTGCTCAACCGAATGCACTAGCCCGGTTTAAGGTTTAGGGACTAACCCCTAAATTACCAGAGCCTAATCCCTACCACACGAAGCCTCCAGCTTGATGTCCACGCTGTACGTCACCGCTGGCTTGTCGTCCGGATCCCTAACAAGGGCTCGGTGTAGCTAGATAAATTATAGGTTTAAGATTTGGAGTTTAATGAACCTAAACCCTAAACCTTAACCGGTTACACGGGGTTTCGGGTTTTCTCCAGGGTTGAGTGCTGAAAGTGGCTCAGGCAGGGTTCAGAGAGGGAAGAGTTGAGGTTACTCGGGTTGCAGGGTGAACTCGCAGATATCAAGGATTGATTTCAGGGTTTGGGGCTTCGGGACTCATGACTGCAAAACAATGGTGTTATGACACCTTTCTCATACGGCCGAAGCGACTCATCCAATTAATGCTTGGCTGACTTCTGAACCCATCCTAAAAATTAAACTTTTAGCCTCCTTCTTATAGTTCATATAGAAGCCCCAAAATTTAAAGTCCTAAGAGCCAACCAGAAGAACGCCAAGTAATGGGCCTGTAAACTGCAGTCCAAGAAACGCCTTTGGACCCCAAGAACCCTTGAGCTGATACTGGGGATCTAGACAGCACTTACACAGGAACCATACGGCTGGGGTTTCCCGCGCTCCCTCTTTTTATGACGACCCCACGCCAAAATAAGTTTATGTTTGGGTGCTCTTTGGGTGCCCAAGATACGGAAGACGTAAACCCTAAGCCCTAAAACACTACACCCCAAACCCCTAAACCTCTAAACCCCTAAACCCCCCAAAAAGAAAGCCTAAGCACTCAAGAAGAGCCATGAACGGCAAATTGGTACCTAGAGACTCCAATATCCCAGGGAATACGCCTCAACATACCCTAAACCCTAAACCCTAAACCCTAAACCCTAAACACTAGGTTCCCCAAAATGCTTTAAGGTATATTCCTTAGAAGCGGAGATATACCTTAAACTATAGTTTAGCATGCCGTAGTTCAGGGATATTCGAATGTCTGGGCACCCTAAACCCTAAACCCCAAACCGTAAAATGACCCCTAAACCCTATAACTCTAAATCCTGAACCCTAAACCCCAGACCCTAAACCCTAAACCCTGAACCCTAAACCCCAAACCCTAAACCCTAAACCCTGAACCCTAATCCCCAGACTCTGAACCCTGAACCCTGAACCCTGAACCCTAAACCCCAGACCCTAAACCCTGAACCCTAATCCCCAGACCCTGAACCCTGAACCCCGAACCCTAATCCCCAGACCCTGAACCCTGAACCC
>CAJNDV010002193.1:0-13180 GCA_905221635.1 Symbiodinium sp. CCMP2456
GCTGGTTGGGCTTCTTCTCTCACAGCCGCGAGCTCGAAACAGACTAGAGAATTTACAAAGAGACTAGAGAGTTCGAAAACGAGGAGCAAACCACTCGAAAACAACTAGAGACTTTCAGAAGAAGGAGCAAACCGCTCGAAAGAGACTAGAGAAGACGGAGCAAACCGCTCGAAAGGAACTAGAGAATGTCAGAAGAAGGAGCAAACCGCTCAAAAGAGACTAGAGAATTGCGAACGAGATTAGAAACATTGAAAACACGGAGCAAACCGCTCGAAAGGAACTAGAGAATTTCAGAAGAAGGAGCAAACCGCTCGAAAGGGATTAGAGAACTCAGACTAGAGAACTTGAAAAAGACTAGAGAAGTTGAAAACAAGGAGCAAACTGCTCGAAAAGAACTAGAGAATAGAGAGTTTGGAAACAAGGAGCAAACCGCTCGAAAAGAACTAGAGAATTTCAGAAGAAGGAGCAAACCGCTCGAACGAGACTAAATAATTTCGTAAGACTTGAGAAACAGGAACACAAGGAACAACCGCTCGAAAGGTATTAGAGAATATGTTTGGGCAAGGAACCTCAGCATGCTTGCAGCACCCTGCATTCGCTGTACCGAAACAGGCAAAAGCATAAGTTGGATAGTTTTGGGTATTGTCAGGGTAGTGGCTAGTGGCATGCATGCTACTGGCACCACACAATGCAAACTGCCTCACGCCACTCTTGGAGGACGCTGGACCTGCTTCATTGCTGGCAGATGTTCGCCACGCTTGCTAGGCTCGCACAGCATCCAACAAAGGCACTGGCACAGTGGGCTACGGCTTTTTTGTTGCCTTGATTCTCTAGGAGAGGAAGCTCCAGACTCCGACACAGGGCGCACCCAACAGCAGTCGGAGAATCTATATGTACTAGTATCTAAAGTCAACTAATTTGTTCCCATAAGGCCTCTGGCCCTGGGAAGGCACTACTCTTCTGAAAAACGCGGACGGGCTCCCAACAACTCAGCAACCCGACCACGTAAGTTTGGGCAATCCATGGCAATCAAAGAACCACAAGCTCACTGAAAGCTGTGCTCTGATGGAAGCCCAAACATCGTAAACATGCTTCACCTGGGGATGCGAGTCTCGTGAAGTGCAGTGATCCTTCCGGACTCCCCACCTCTTCGGTCCAGGAAAGTGATGCAATGACCAGACTCTGCATGGAAGCTGCATTCCCCTCCGCCCTTGCCGTAGCCTTTGACCTCGGGGAGTTCGCGCTTGTTGGTATCGATCTGGATGGAGTCGAGCTTTGCTCCCATATAGCAGTAGAGGCCTGTGATGTACTCGTCTTCGTCCAGCGTGAAGGTAACTTGATCACCACCGCCGTGCTCACCAACAGATTTCTTTGTTCCATCAAAGTACTCAAAAATGATTTTGTCAATGTACTTGCACTTTCTGACCGTGATCCTGTGGACCATTTTGCGGTGTTGCTGCCTGTGATCTTCAAGACGCGAAAATGGTATGCTCTTCCTGCACTTGTGGCACTCCACATCCCGATTCGGGCACTGGGACCTCTTATGATCTTCCAGAACGTGAAATTGGGTTTGGCCGCCACACTTCTCACACAGGACTGCCCGCATGGGGCAGGATCTTCTTCTGTGGGTCGGAAGATCGCTTCTTGTCACCCTGGCCTGGCACTGTTGGCAATCAACCGGGGCTGACATACAATCTGTCTGTTTGTGCCCGGGCAGATCCTGTCGACGCACTGTTCGATTGCACCTGCAGTCAATAACATGGCTCAAGAAGGCAAGGCATTTGACAACATTTGCCATGCAATCCAAAACCAACTCAGCTGGGCACAGGTCGCAAGCAATTGATTTGCCACCACAAACAGCTTCATGGGCATCCCTCTCCTTGCTGACATACTCTGCATTGCAAGCGCCGCAGCGAACCGTGCGGTAGTCACACGTTTGGGCCTTGTGCCGCATCATTTCTCGCTGCAGCACCTCAGGTGTGCATAAGAGACTCAGCAGAGAGCGGCCGGGGGCTCAAGACAAGATCTCTATTTACTTCAGTCTTCCTAGTCTCGGCTAGCACGGATAGGACGCCAGCCTGCTCTCCACACTGGTCGCACGCCTCTGTGCGCTCAGCGCAAAGAGTCGCGCGATGCGTCTCCATGTCTTTCCGCAGCACACGTTCAGCACATAAGACGCACCTGAGCTGTTGGAAGTCGCAAATCTCCACGTGCCTGTCGATCTCGCCTCGGCGGATGCGCTCTTGACACCCGCAGAGTTGATTTGGGCAGGGAGCCTCAGCCTGCAAGCATTCATAGAGCTCGTGCCAAGCCATCTTGTTGCACATCACTTGTTCGTGGCATCCTGTACATGCCACTGGTCGATGTTGACAGTGGTCCCTTTTGTGCCCAATCAGGGCCTCTTGTGTGACCATCTCGCCGCATCCATAGAACTCCTCGTTGGGAGCCCTTGCGCATTGGACAGGCCTCTTGATGCAGTCGTTCATCTTGTGCTCTTCCACCTTCGAAGCAGAGAGGAGCACCCCACAATTGCTGCACATCTCCGCTTTGCTTGCACTCCAACGTTTCTTCATGGTGTCGTGCAAACCTCGCAGGTAGGAGCGACATGTCTCGTTCACTGCAATGAACTGGTTGATGTTATTCTCTGCATGTGCAAAGTCCTCTGACTGCGGACTGCCCATTTGTATCCTCCACAACTCCTCAAGTTGAAGCACCTTTTGCACAAAGACCCGCTCCATGCTTCGAAGAAGCTTGTCGTGAGAAGCGAACTGCTGCATTTGCTTTGCTACCTCCCAGAGCGGTACGAGGGAGTCTTCCGAGAAGGAGCGTGCCAGAACGGTCCAATTACCGTTAGACTTCGAAGCATTCGCAGCAAGCGCATCATCGCTCAAGAAAGCAAGTCCTGAATCCTGCTCTGCCCAGAATTTTTTATCAACTGTAACCTCACTGGACTCAGCCCTGCCAGCCTGCCTCTCAGCAGATGCCTGTGCATTCTCCTCGTGCCGGTCCGTGGCTGCTTCAGCTCTTCCCGCTCCTCCAATTCCAGAATAGCTTGCGGATGCCGACACCGATGAGGAAAGTGCAGAGGCAAGCGCTGACCGACAATCGGAAGTGGTCACCTCGCCATTCATGGCGTACTTCGCGATATGCACGCGCTCAATGCCCAGCAACACATCGACGGCTACGTGGGTTCCCCACTTGTTGAACCAGCCAATGCATGACAGATCTTCCTCCGGCGAATCTATCTTCTTGGCCTTGGGCGAACCACGTCACTGCCGATAAACTCCAATTCTGGAAACTCTGCTCAACTGAGGTAAGGGCAACTGCTAAAAGCTCTCGGGTAGCCATTGGAGAGAGCTCAAGGAGCTCAGGACCAATGCGAATCCTGCCGCTGCGCTGGTGTATGTTCAGAATAACTACATGTCAGCTTGCGTAGCAGATATAAACTGGACATGATTGGGCACGTGCTCAGTGCGTACTCGCTAAAGGGCTCTGGACGGCTGGTGCCGTTTGATATCATGCAGCCCCTAGCACGGTCTGGCCGACAACAGCCGGTCTTCATGACTGACTCAGGATTCATGAATAGTCTTCTGATATCTGAGCCTACACGTGGCGGCTGATGGGCCTGTAACGAATTCTAAATAGTCTTTCAACGCCAATATAAAGTTCTGCCAGCTATCCTTCTGCGATATCATGTATGCGGAGGCTGGTGATGGCAGTGGCATCACTTGCAAATTAGTGGAACCTGCTTGCGCCTCGCATCTCTCACGGTGTTACGGTGTGGCGCACAATGGTGACGATAGCTACACGCGCGTAAAAAGGTGATGATAATAAAAGCCCGCCAAAAATTTTGAGTTTAAGTTGTTGCGACGATTGCACGTGCTTTCCCAGGGTCCTGGTTTGGGGAAGCGAGTTGACGCTCAGCATGCACCACGTGGTCTCCTTCTTTCCTATGGCCCCCTCATTCTCACTGATTTCCTCCTTGGCAGTCGAGATATCCGCGCTCATGGAAAAGGATCCCACGCCTGACCCCATGAAGGCTGAACCAGCGAGCGAGGCATGGAAACCGAAGGAATTCGAGTGCTGCTCTCGGTGCTTCCAAGCCTTCTGGTACTGCTTTTCGGTCATGAGCTCCGAAGTGTAAACGCTTGTTGCGGTCTCTCCAAACTTGAAGATGTTGGCAAGGTCATCCGGAGTGGTAGCCTTGCTCCAACATACCGGCATTGCAAGCTTAAACAACTTGCCTCCGTCCTTCACTGTCATGGGGTCCAAGTACAATCCATTGAACATGCTGGCACCGTTCACAAGCTCAGATGTGGTTTTGTGACCAGGTGGAACGTACTGCTGGCTGCTTGCCGTCAGCTTTGCTTCCAGCGATGCTACATCCCTGCAAAGGCTGAAGTCCAGCGATGGCAGATCAAGTTGACGCATATCGTTCATGAGGGCATTCACTGTCTCCTTCACAATGTTCGCCTCATTGGCCCTGTTGGTTTTTGCCTTGTTCGCGGCGTCTGCCTGCTTCTGTTTGGCTTGTGATATGAACTCATCCCACTTCTTGCTGCACTCGTCTGCTTGGCACATCTTCCGCCTGTACTTCACCATGGCCTTCTCATGCAGCTTGGCCTCTTCCTCAGCCTCAGCTTCACCCTTGACTTCTCGCAATGCCTCCCACCTTGCATTTTGTCTTGCACCTGACAACTTCTGGCTAACTGCCGGAAGTCCATCTGTAGAGAAGTCGCAGCGTGCAAGCTGGCTTGGGCGCTCGATCCCGTCCTCGGCAAGCGCGGGGGCTAGGGCCACGAGGTTTCTGGACTTGAGATGCAGCTGCAACTCGGGGCTCAGCTGCTTCAGCTCAGGTGGGTCCGGCGTGCGGACTTCGATGTCCAAGGTGATCTTGGCAGTGGGCTGGGGCTGGGCTGGGGCCGGGGCTTCGGTCGGTGCCATGATTGGTGGAGCTGGTGCTGCAGGTAGGGCTGCTTCCTGGACCGCGTGGAATGAGGATTTCACGTGCCCCCAGAAGTCGACAATGCTTCTAAACATCCCGTGCTGGCCGTAAAAGCAAACTTCAGAGTCCTTCAAGAAAGTCATCTTCCCTTCCAAACATTCACGAATCTGATCATCTGTGGTCACGGAGGTAAGTGTAAGGGGAAGGCTGAAATTTTCAACGGAGTCCCTGGTGGAGTATGGATGCTGCAGGTCGAAAACGACAGCTGTGATCTCCAACTGATTCACCGTGACACGGATCTCCCGCTCTTCAAGCTCCACCGCCCCAAACTTCTCAAGCAAGGTCCGTAGGCTTTGGTCGTCATCAACCTCAGTGGGCTTGCCTCTCGCCAAGGCATATGAAATCGTAACCGAGCTTTCGTCGATGCCCTTGAGGCTGTCCATCACCATGTCCCGGAACTCGGAATGCTTTGGGGAGGCCTTGCGAACCACACGCTTGCTCTGAACGCCTGGCTGCTCTATGACAAGCATGACCTCAAGACCGATGTTGCCCGAGATCTGTTCGAGTTCCAAAGGCTTGCGGCTGCAAATAAACTGAGCAATCTTTGCCAGACTTTGCATATTCCTCCCACGATTCAAGCCTTTCTTTTTGACAAACTCGCTTGGGGATCCATACTTCTTCTCCATCAACTGATGAATTTCTGGCAAATTCAGGTCGACCATGGGGATCAAGCTGACCAGATCGGCGATGTTGTGACTGGGTCCGGCGACTGGCTGGAGGATATCCTGACTTCACAATTGCACATATCAATGCGAAACTGCGGACTGATCCAACCTTGATTTCAATACTACTCCAGTAGCAATTAGCAAGCGACCAGGATTCACTTCACATGTCTTCCTTACTATACACTGCCTCTCAGCATCAGCCTACACATGCTCAGCGCAGGCTTCGCCATGCAAAGCAGGGTTCCGAAGCTGTCCTGCAGAATCTCCTTGAAGCTCTTTTTGAATCTCTCCAGGTTGCTTGCAGCATCCTCGTTGTCTTCATCATCTTCCACCTTGTTCGTCAAGGTTTTTGGTGCCTTGTTGCACACTACCACCAGGTTCTTCAAAGCCTCAATGCCCAGAAAGTCAACGTAGCTTGCCACCATGCGCTCTCTCGAGCTATCCTGCTTCACGCTTGGCTCTTCCAACCAAATGATGGCGCTGACCTTGTTGCACTTTTCCTTCAAATACACCTTCATTGCGCGGAGGACATCTCCATCTGACTTGCCTGGCACATTGCCCCCGAGCCCAGGCACATCGATGATGCGAATGTACGTCTCAGAGAAGTTTGACCCATCTCCAAAGTCGGGACCGTGTATGTGGCCACCCAAGTACTTGACCGGATCCTCTGGTTCGGCAACCTCAACGGTCCCTGCTCCTTTGTCATGCGAAATTGCAAAGACTTTCGTGTCGAAGGAGTCAGATAGCCAGCAGCACAGCGTTGACTTTCCGACGCCTGTCTTGCCTTGCACCAAGACGATGTGCGGGTCACTTTGCGAACCGCTTGGCATGTCGGCGCTTGTATCCTGACAGAGCCCAGCAGCACAAGTATATGCATCACATGGCATCATCGCATGTCTAGATAAATTCTTCAGCGCGCACAATATGTCAATATATGTCAATATGCATAATTGTAGACTCTCTGCCTGCGGCTGCCAACTGCAGGCCGATAGAGGATGATGGAAGGGCGGCAAAGAAAACAGAACAAAGGCAAAGACTAGAGACCAAATGGCCCTTGAACCAAAGCCGCCGCAAACACGCAGGAAGCATATCAAAACTCAAGATGGGCAAGGACAAGTGCACCCGATGGCTGTGCATTTGCCTCTGCAGTCTGATGCGAACATGACAGTCTTGGGCGGGCAGCTGTGACAGCGGAAACTTCCAACTGAGGCCTCGTTGTGTTTTTTGGCGACACTCATCTTCCTGGCGCTAAATGGAGTGTGCTCAAGGTGCTTGAAGGGGCCACAAATGCAGTGAGCAGTGGCTCTGTGCACGTAAGGATACAGTGGCCCCTCGTGTGTTGTTCTTACAAGGCACCCTCCGGCCCATACCGTCGAAGGTTTACTGATGCAACTGTGTCCAAAAGTCATCCGCGCATACACTTGCAGCCCGTCAGCCTCCAAGATCAGGCGCATTATGCGGCAGCGCCAGCCTGCAGGCATAATCAAGGTCAAGAAGGTTGGGTGAAAATGATGCGACGTGGACGTTCAACCAGCCGTGGGGAGGTAGGACAAGAAACTGCCGAGGACGGCAGGACAAGAAATACATGAGGAGTCACAGCGATGGCTCCACGGATGCCTATCCAAAACACGACCGGAAACAGGAATGCCCGAACCGACTGTTCTGTGCGGCCCACGGCTGTGCCAAACATGCTTGCATCTGTAGTGCGCTCGCAAAACTAGATGCCCAGTGCGAATCTGAAACCACCGGGTTGTCATCAGTTGAGAACTTTGGCAACTTCTTTGGGAAGCCTGCGCACCTCGCCTTAGGACACGGACGCGGGCACCACAGCTTTTGCATCTGCCTCCCATTCAATGACGAGCGCGCACTTCTTTCACACGAGCTTGCAGCTTGTTGGTATGTGGAAGCGGCAGAAATCGCGGTGGTAAAGAGTAGTTGATGCGAGGTTCTGGAAATCACAGAGTGAAGCTATGGACATCATAGCCTGCTCATGGGAAAAACACCATTCAATGCACGTGGCACGTGAGGCTATGGAAATCACCACGTCCCCTTTAAAAACACTGCCAAAGATTAGCACGTTAGGCCTGGAAATCCCGCTGGGAAAGCCCTACGAAGACCAGCATGCCATGGAAATTACAGTAGCTTGCTACGCAAAGTGCCAAAGGAACACCATGCCAGGTTCTGGAAATCACAGCCTGTTGCTTTAAAGAAAAGAAGTAAGAAGATCCATACACGAGGCTATGGAAATCAGAGCCTGCTATTGAGGGGGACGGAAGGCCGAAAGATCAGCATGTGGTGATTCTCGCAGCGAATGAGAAAAGTACTCAAAAGATATGCGTCCGAAGCTGTGGAAGTCACAGCCTGCTATAGGGGATAGCGCGGAAAGATCAGCACGCAAGGTTCTGGAAACCACAGACTGCTATAGGGAACAGCGGAATCTTAGCCTGCTATAGGCGAACGCGTCAAGAATCAGCATGTGAGGCTATTGAAATCACAGCATTATGCCGGGAGAAGACGCATGCAAGGTCATGGAAATCACTACCTAGACGTAGCATTTCCAGAGGAAGTTGATGCGACATGCTCCTGGCCACAGTTCCACCACGAGAGGGACTTATCAGGCAATGCACGCGTTGAGGGCCTCAAAAGCAAGCCTCCGCCTCATTCAACGCTTCTTTGGGTTTGCGTTGTCGTTTTGCTCTGTCGTTTTACAGGTCACGCACTCAATGGTGCAGCCGTAATATGAATTCATAAAATTGGGTTTCTGCCCGAACCGAGTGCACATAGACTAGACTGGTAACTCTGGGCCGCGCGCCTGTCCGCTGCAGAAGTCCTCCAAGCAACCTGGGCTGCCGCGCAGAGCCTTTCGCAGCACCTCGATGAGAGGATGAAGTGGAACAAGCTAGGAGCTGCAAGAATTTCTTGAGCCTCCCAACCATTCCAGGCCCCCTGGAACAGACACATTCTGCCGCACTCTACCAGCGAGGATCCAGAGCAGGTCCTACTAGTAAGGTCAAGCTTGCAGCTTGGGATGATTGATTCTCCATTTAGGGTCTGTGGCCCTGGGGTTTTGGATGAGCTAATTACTCCCCGTTTTGTTTTCTGGAATGAGTAGTTCTCCTGTTGGGGATTAGGGGTGAGTTGCTCTCCTTTCGGGATCTGGGTTTCTTTTTCTTGAAGGATTTAATTACGGTTTGGGGACTGACATACTTCGACCACGACTTACTCTCTCCTAGGGAATGAGTCGGAATGAGCTACTAATCTTGGAGTGTTTCCGGCTTGGAGCGAGGTACTCTTCCTTATTCGAGTTTGGGGTTTGGGGTTGGGGATGAACCACTCTGCGGCAGCTGGGAGGGTTTGGGACTCGGGACTCCTTTGCAAACGCTTACCTGGTGAGCAGATTGCGAACCACTGCAATGCAAAACTCTGAACGTTGACTATGACCCTACTAGTAAACTAGAAACTCCTAGAGTCCTAAAGTCCTGAAGTCCTAAATCCCATGACAGGAGGACCTATAAGACATGAGACACACGTGTGAACACACAGGGTGAAGGCACAAACACGAAGGCACACGCGCTCGCCAGGATGCACAGCGCACACTTGCACCAGGCCATGTCTCAAAGCAGAGTTTCAGCAACCAAGAGCGTACAGTCGACCAAAACGCACACCTTGACCAGAATAACAGCCAACACTCCCGCCATGCAATCATTCTTTTCAGACACCTGTCATGGAAGGATTCCCTGGAACGAGCGCGGCGACATCACGCTGCCTGCCTCACTCCTGCAACTAAGTTATGCCGTTACACCTTCTGCTGGTACAGGACCAAACAATGACAAAGACAACAGAGCTTTAGGCTTAATCTCCAACATGTATTGCGCAAAGCATGCGAAGCCAGGCCGCATGCTCATCTTGCGTGTCAGCTCTATGGTTCTGAGCTTTCTTTCGTGCGATGGTGATACTGTATGACACTGTAGTCTTGACACGCTGCCAGTCTTCTCCTCTGATTCCAAACTGACCGGCCCATGTGCTGAGGCGCAAGCTACGTCATATCTGCGAAGGCCTGAGCCAGCTTGCGCGTACATGCTGGGATTCAAGCAAGTGACCGTGTGCTGCTGAGGTCGTCACTCTTGGCTTCGCACTTGTGGGCTGCCAGAGAACAGCAAAGGGAAGCGGCACGGTATGTCAAACTCCTGGTGGCGAAGGTCAGTTGAGTAGCTGCAAGCACCTGCAAGCAGCTGCAATCCAGTCAGGCGCACCATGCTGCAACGCAGTATCAAGTTTGGAAACGCAAGCTTGTAAAGACTCTTGGTTGGCATTGGAAAGGCAACGTGGTCCGGGAAAATCTGTGAATGACTGAGCAGAATCCCAGATGGAGGGGATGGCCCGGTCTTCTGCAGACTAGCTGGGATCTTCAATCCGCAGGTCGGCCTAGGGTTGTGAGATGTTGTGATAACGATTTTTTTTGAGTTGGCCGTTGGCTCCTCTTCCGAAGGGGGACGAGTTGCAAAAAGAAAGGGCATAACGACTAAGCGTTACAAAAAACACAAGTGCTGCAAACCCTTACGGTATGTGCTGATGCAGGCAGAGAAGCTAAAGCGCCTAGACCCTTAAAAACAAAAAGAACAACAATAAATACGATTACGAATCTCAAACCCGAAACCTGCTTGAAGCACAATAAAACGAGACTCAACATAAACACGCTAAACAACCCTACATCCTAAACCTTACACAAGCACACCCTACCAACTGAAACTTACCCACGATGTCTGCGTGAGTGTAGTCAGCGCACGCTCGTGTGAGAGGGCCACGTATGTTCTCTTACAGCTTGAAGCTTCGTGCAAATACATACAGACGCAAAGGCAACACACATGAAGACAGCAAGTCAGAAAGATCTACGAACAAACAGATGTGTCTCAGATGTGATGAAGAACCTCGAGAAGCGGCACATAGAAACATAAAGAACTTATGTCAGAGATGCCTCGCTTCGTGTCTTCTTATTAAAGTCTGAAGCCTGGCTTTAAGGTTCCGGCTGCAATGCTGAGACAGCTGAAACAAGCCGCCGCCCGGCCAGCGCGGGCAAGGACACCGCCCCAAACAGCCTGTTGGCAGTGCAAGAAGAGATTGTTTCACTTCTTCCTCGCTTCTTCTTCAACAAGCGAGGTACGTGTCAGGGGAGAGATCGCAATAAAATATCTTTTCAAAAAATCTCAGGTCTCTGATGCAGAGAAGCCTGGCCATCCTCAAGAATCGAGCTGCCATGGCAAGAAAGCTTCTGAAAACTTCTGCGCACATCACCGCCTTGAGCAATTGAGCGCCTCGAAACTGCCTTCAGCGCCTTGACAGGCTCTGCCAGTGTTTCCCGCGCATTCTGTGCTGTCTGCGCTTATCGACTAGAGGCCTATATGGCTAGAGGCTGCAAAAATTATTTTGACTTTGTTAGGGACGGCCGAGTCTAGCCGTGCTAAGCTGAGCCAAGTGTCAAACACTGGATGCAGCTGTGATTGTCAAGAGCTTGAAACAAGAGCTTGTCGGCCCTAAGCCGCTCTGTCGGCTGATGCAGTACGTGGACATCATGTTGACATATGTTGACATCCTACAACATCTTGCATTCAGACACGTTCGGATTCGCACCCGCTTCACTCCTCTCCATCCCACTCCAAACAACCTCTGCAACGTGCCTGATAAGCTTCATGCCTTTGTTTGACGGTTCAGAGTCCATGTAACCGCTCAAGGTGTTGTTTTGTCACCCGCTCACGAGCGTAGAAATGATCTCAAGTTACCTCCCGTCCATCATCAACTACTTGCATCTACTTGCCAACGCCAGCTTCTGCATTGGCCAGCTGCGCAATGATGCCCCGGATCTGTGCCCTTTCCGCTTCCGTGACGTCTTCCGGGCTCGCAAACTGATCACCGTTTGTGTTGATGAACTCATTGACTTCCTCAAGTTGCAAGTTGCAAAGACGAGGACATGTTGAGGGGGCCTGGTGGAGAGGAGGAACTGCAGCAATCATCTGGAGGGATGCTGAGCTCAACACGCGCCATGGCAGAGGAAGATGCTTGCCCGATGCTGTGCTCATTTTCGAGAGGTAGCGGTTGACGGCGGACCGGGAGATGTCAGGCAAGAAGCTTAGAATTTCATCTTCCAGCTTTTGCCCGACACTTGCCATGGCTGGTACACAGAAGCCTTGAAGAAGCCTTCAACTGCTTGGTCAGGATCGCTGCGCGCAGCAATGTGCCCTTGTTCTTGCAGGTTCCATAGCACTGCATTGCAATGACAAGCTATCATGCTCACTCAGCATGGAAAAACCTGCTGATGGACGCCCTGAGCCCTACATCCAAGTCCAGACACAGTTGCATTCAACAGGACAGCCTCGTCTTCGAAAAACTGATAAGACCCTTCCAGCTGCCGGCCCTCCTTGAGACTTTCAGGCTCAGTGCAAAAAGCCTAGTGAATCTGGAGGGTGGCCTGGGTCAGCGTCGAAGTTTGTGGCTTGGTGCCATTGTTCCCAATGTCCCGATCAGCTCTCGCTCTTGCGATGCACCAGAGGCCTTTGGCATTGACTACATCTGCACTTTGCTCCCAAATCAAAGGCCCGCCCCCCCCCCTTCCCCCCCCTTGAGGAACGGGTAGAAAGGTGTCTCCATGGTTTGTCACATCCAAAATCTCTCAGATGCCAGCAGCCCTGAAGCGGCTCCTCAGGCCGAAGACTTCCGATCTCTAGACCTGCCCTCGCTCAGACTGCGAGAAACCGGGGCCGATGTCACTGGCATGGTCTTTTTTCGAGTGAGGATGGGATCCGCGAAGAGCTCACGAATCAGTCGGGTATGCCCGGTGCAGACGGCACGATGATTCGAGCCAAGCTTTAAAAGCTCACAGCGGCTGCTCTTAAATGTGCGGGCAGGGCAGCACATGGCAGCGATGAACGCCTGTGGCGTTTGCATCCCCTAACAACCCCCAAACACATGGTCACCCTATCACTGCATGTAGAATGTATGAGAGTCATTAGAATGTAGAAGCCAAGCAAAGGCTGCTCCGCGGGGCTTTCTTCGGTCAGCCGCATTGCCTAACCTACTCCAGTCGTCGGAGCAAGCAAGACTTCGACTCCGTTGCCTCGGCTTTACCGCACTTTAGCAACAAGGAATGGGACCCTTTGCAGTGTGTTCTGCGCAGGCAAAGGAGTACTGGAAGATCGTGCTGCCCACTGACTTGAAAAACTCTGACGGCGAAAACGCGCCTGCTCTGTACACCTACACTGTTCTACATTCGGCCCTGGCCCTCCTTCTCCAAAGACCTCGGAACGGCTGTTTCCGCTGCCAGGTTGGGTGATTCAAAGCTCCAGGTATGGTGACTGCATGTTGCTGCATTGCAAAGGTAAGATGTGGGTGGAAGGCTCCGGGGTCTGCGGCTTGGAAGCTGAATGGCTTGATTTTTTTGTTGCGAGACCTCTGGTAGACTACACGGAGTCCTTGGAACGTGTTGCTGACGAGGGTCCTGGAATGCCGGCTCTTTCAT
>CAJNDV010002196.1:0-13164 GCA_905221635.1 Symbiodinium sp. CCMP2456
TTCTGCTTTTCGTATTCTGCCTTAATTTCTGCTTGTATGTCATCGTTTAGTTTGCCTTCTTTCCTTAAATTCCCTAATTTCCTTAAATAATCGTTCATCAATATATTTAGTTCCGAATTCGGATGTAACGCATAATGGAAATGGGCATCGCAGTTTTCGTGTTTTATCTTATGTCCGCATACTTCACATAATTGGCTCCCCCTCTCTCTTCTGTTCGTGTCTGATTGTATTCCTGTTGGTTTTGCTTGTAGCATTTTCTTTTCGCTTCACGGCACCTATTACACGTCTTAAAACCATCAAACTCTTCAATATCTTTTGTCGCGCAACACGATTTACATACTCGTTTCTCCATCTTACTATATTAAAAAGTCTAGTCTTTAGGCACGGTTAGACTGATAAAACAAACATTCTAATAATTGAATTCAGTAATTATTAGAATATTTAGGGATGGGGTTCCTTCTAGCACAATGAAGTGTGGGGCAACACTTCCAAACTAATTAACCATTACCACACTCTGTTCATGCGCTTATGGTAAGAACACGGGGCATTGGTATATGGGGGCACCATTCTGTCAATGACTAACATCATCAGACCTTTAGACTATTTTAACAATTCTTCCAACTGATAAAACTCAAACAGCAATTTAAATCGCTTCTTATATTCTTCATAATGATAATAATCCTCCAGTTCATCTATTATAGCACTTAATCTAACATTATACATTCTAACATTTTTTCTCTCGGTCAACCAATCGTTTTTCTCCTCCTTCTTACTTACTGTTTTAGGGCATAAACAATCCATATATTAATATGTATATATTAATCCATACTATTAATTTTATTCTTGTTCTTTAATTCTTCCAATTCGTGCTCTAACTTCATTATTCTTTCTTCTGCTTCTTCTGGAGTAATTGACCGACCTGTTCCCACTTTTCCCCAACCCGTATCAACCGTATCAATATCTTCCTTAGCATCTTTGTTTGTTCTAAAAATGCTCTGGTCGTCGGGTGTAACACCACGACCCGTTCCTGAACGCCAACTGCTACGCTCCTCTATCTGATTTACCACTGTATTACCTTCCTTATCGGTCGTTGTTTTCGTTTCCTTATGAAATGCTTTTCTATCACAACGACAAAAATTACAACTGACGCTGCCTTTATCAATATGGAAATTGTCGTTCTGTTTTGCTTCTTCCTTACTCATTTATATTTGTTAGATTTTATTTTACAATATTTAACAATTACCTTCATAAACTCAAATAGGTTAAAACAACACCTACGATATTTAGGTTGTGTTACTATTTCTTCAATCTTTTCTATTTCATTGATAATTTCAATCTAATCAGTATATGTTATTTTATTATCCTTCATATATTATTAACGATATAAAATTTCTAGGTATTATTAATAATGATTACGCCGAGAGTTAAACCAGTACATGTAAAGGAATATGATTTCAAACAATCTAAATACGATGTAGCGCCCAGATTACCATTTAGTCAAATCATAACCGGCCCTAGCGGTTCAGGAAAGGGAATTCTACTTCAGTCAGTGGTATTGGACATCTATAGGAATGTATTTGAAAGAATATATGTATGGTCTCCTTCAATTTCCGTAGATAGTAATTGGTTACCAGTTCGTCATTATGTTGAAAATGAATTGAAGGTGGATTTGGAAAAGGAAAAGTGTTTCTTTGATGAATACATCCCAGAAGAACTAGAAAAGGTGATAAAGCAACAACATAAGGTAATAGAATATCAGAAGAAGAACGACCATAAGAATTATTTTCAATCTTAATTAATGTAGATGATTTCGCAGACAGCAAGGCATTTTCAAGAAATTCGCCTTTGTTAAACCAGCTATATGTTAGAGGCAGACACAACGCAATCAATATAATAACGGCAACGCAAAAATTCAACGCATTAAGTCCCATCATTCGGGTTAATAGTCGTCAATTGTTTTTCTTCAGGTTAAGAAACTACAAAGAAATAAAAACAATGGTGGAGGAACTAAGCGCGGTATTGATTAAGAAGTCATCCGTGGCAGACACTAAAAACCTAGCAGAAGCAAAGAAACTAATGTTAGAAGTGTATAATTTAGCAACGGAACAACCATACAGTTTCTTGTTCATTAATCTAATGAAGGGTGATGTGAATGAAATGTTTTATAAACGATTTGATGCTAAATTGGTAATTGATTAGATAATGATAATATCAATAGTTATTATCTAATTAAAATAATGAATACGAACATAAATTCACGGCAAGTAATTTATAATATATTTTATCGCTCTTTGTTTCTTCTAATTTTTCAATTCTTTCTATACAATCTTTTAAAGTATTAAATAGTGAAATATCGGTTTTAGTTTTTTCATTAATATCTAATTCTTTTATTTGTTTCATATTTTCACTGGCACAGGATTTAGATTGTTTTAAACCCATATATTAATATCTATATAAATATTATGTTCCTTTTCCTTCTCCCTTTTCATCTCCTTTACCTTTGCCTTTCAGTTTCGTAATGTCATCTTTTAAATGTGTTATTTCTTTCATCATCTCTTGAACAGCACCCCATAATACAACATTCATTTTAATATAATTAAGTCTTAAATACTCATCGTCAGTATCTTTCATTACAAATTTTGACCAATGTTTAGGCATCTTTGAATTAGGTATGTCTTGCGCTATAAAACCGATTTCTCTTTCTTCTTTACCAAGAAAATTAAATTCCTTCGGTTTAATGTATTCAACTATATCGTAGCATGTTTTACTGCTTATTTCTTGTATGTCTTGTTTTAGTCTAGCATCTGATGTTTCAGTAGCAGTTCCATTGACATGTGATCCCGCACTTGAAATTTCGCATATATTAGCACCGCTGATACTTAAAAATATTAATCCGTCACTGTCTGAATTGTCCATTTTGACCCTTTCGCTTGTTGTAACGGTTGAATGGGTTATATCTAGATTACCTAAAAAAATTGACTGATGTTTCACCAATAGATATTTCGGGTGTGCTTCCTACTGTTCCTACAATCATATTAATGCTTCGGTCTGTATCGCCGTTTCTTATATCTAAATCATAATCACTACCGTTTAATGTTTCCTGAATACCTGATGAATGTTGAAAGTTCAAATCGCCCCATACATTTAATGATGCTTCTGCGGTAATGTTTCCTAAACTGTTAAAGTCTGGTTATTTGTAACCGCTCTATTAATTGTAATTCCATTGTATCGTATAATTGTAATGCTATTGTTCCCGTTGTAGGGTCGGTGCCTCTATCTGTTTGCAATGAGAAATTAATCTCTTTTTCGCTAATTACATTAAATGAATTACTGGCATCTGCTCACTGGAATAATTTAGATTTAGTGCCTATGAATTCTGACCCTGCCACTGACAAATTCTGAATAACTATGACTTCTTGAAACTGACTTGTTCCACCAACTGTTAGATAATATCCTATAACACCATTAACACCAATACCAACTCTACAACTGCTGGTGCTTCCTATTCTTACTCTAATATCTCCGTTCGGCGTGTCTTGTAATACCATTTCACTGCCAAAACTGTCGGGGTCTGAAGGATTTAAACAATTAAATTTTCTGTTCCTAAACTCCCATACTGCCTGACCGTCTTTGACTCTTAAAGTGTAATTACTCTCCCGATGACCTGACTACATCCGCTCCTGTGCTACTAACATATACATCACCTATCAAATCTAAGCGTGTTGCGATTCTTGCTATGTTAAAATTAGAAGTTCCACCTACTGCTAAAAAATAACTTGCGTTCGGTGTAGTTCCTATGCCTACTTGCGCGGTTGATGCTGTCCCTATTCTTACCTGTCCCTGTCCTAAACTTTGTATTTCCATAAGTGTATCTAAATTTTCAGTGCTTGAATTTCGGCACGTTAGTGTTCTGTTTCTAAACTCCCAGATGCCTTGATAATCTCTAACTCTTAATGTATATGTGGTATTACCTGATGGTCTAACTAAATCAAACCCTAAACTTGAAACTGTCATATCGGCATAACAGAAGAAATTATTATTAATTCTTAAATCGTTAAAATTACATTGACCATGATTATTCAATTTTAATTCCGCTATACTATCGTCATCAGTAGCGTAAGCGTTTTTTTTAATACCTTTCAAAGTTATGTAATTAGTCTGGTTTTTGAATACTGCTACATCTCTGTCTGTTTCTGTTCCGAACTGATTACTAAATAAAACTCCTTCTAATGGTTATACATTAACTGTTGAATTTTTAAGCGTTAAAGCTTGGTGTAATATTGTTGGTCTGCTACAATCTATAATAGGAAAAAACTTATATTATCTACAAATCTTGTTTTGTCCTCTTTTTATGATAAAAAGGCGTCTACTTCGGTTTGACTATAAACCGCTAAATTATCTATTTTATCATCTGTTTCTGTTTTGGTATAGAAGTTGTTGCTAATTTGTGTTTGTGAGTAAAATCCGTTATCAATAACTGTTGTAGTATAATAATTTCCTAAGGTAGTGTCTATTTCACGTTTATTGTAAAAATCAGTTGCCAGTTGTGTATTGTTTTTATAATTAGTATCTATATGTAATTTATCATAATAATTTGTTTGAAGTTGTGTTGTAGTTTGATAATTGTTAGTTAAATTTGTATTTATATCCGCTATGCCATTGAAATTTTGTATCTGTTTTGTGTTAAGCGTTGTTATTGATGCTGTGTTGGCATCCGCTTTCGCATCAACTGGGTTTATTTTGTCATCTACCTGCTCTTCTGTTATTCCACCCCCTGCTGGTGATACTTTACTATCAACATATTCAATAAAAGCGTATAAGTCGGTTAAATGTGTTCCATTTATAATAATATTGTCCGCTGTCACTGTATTCGTGTTGTTTAGTGTCAAAGGCATTAGCTAATATTAATAAAATAGATAATTATTTTATTAATATTAATTTTGTTCTTTTTGTTGTTGTCGTCGTTCTCTTCTTTTTCTGTTTATTTCATCTCCGTTCTTTTCCCTACATTTTTTGTGGTAGTCCTTTTGTTCGTCTTGGTGTTCGTCTCTCCATTTCTTGTTTCTTTCTAACATTACTTCCTTGTTTTCTTCATACTTTTCCTTTTGCTTTGCTAAAATTTCTTCTTTGTTTTCTTCATAGTGTTGTTTTTTCCATTCTTTAATTTCTTCTTTATGGTCCTCGCGATATTGCTTTCCGTAGGCGTTGTGTTCTTCTTTTATGTTCCAAATAATATTTTCTGTTGTTTTCTTTGACTCTTTCAGCGTTGTCTTCCGCCCATTGTTTTTTACGCATTTTCTTTTCTTCTTGTGTTTCAACTGCTTTAACTGTGTTCAGTGTTGCTTTAAGTTTTTCTGTAAAGTCTCGTTCAATGCTTTTTGCTTCTAAACTATCTTTGCAATTTCTCGTTTCAATGTTTATCATATCTCAGTTTTCCCATCCTCCATTTTCACGAATAAACTGATAAAGATATATAATATAGTGTCTGTCATTTTCATTTGTTGTCAGTCGCTTGTGTTGTGATTTTCGCTTGGTAACATCCGTTGTATGACCTACATAACAATCTGATATTTCTGTATCTTTGCAAACTATTTTGTAAAAATGTGTTTTGCTGTAATCAATCGGTTTTGATGGCATATTACCTGATAATATAGTTAAGTAATATGTCTTTAAATATATCTCGAAATCGGTCATAAACTTTTAAACCTAAATCCTTAATTTCTAATATTTGTTCCGACAGTAATGTTATATAAATATTATCAGGCATATTCGTAGTTGCTATTGAAGCATTTGCCGGTTTATTTTTACCAACATTTGCTGTCCCGCTCTTGTATTTATTCCGGTATAACTGTTATCTGGAACTTTTTCATAAGAGAACCCGAATACAAATTGGCGTTCGCGATATTGTCTGAAATCAACTGACATAGAACGTTGATGAAACATTGGTAGATTAAGTGCTTTTCGTAAATGATAATAGCATTCTTGAAGTGATGTAATCGGATACTCACTATATAGTTTAGAACCTAATTGAATTTGCATTTGAAGGTCTAGATTGCTGTCATAAATCCCTTGTGTTTGCTCATCTGATGCTTGTTGAGGATGAAAGAACCTACAAAATTCTTTGTCGCAGTATTCGTAACCAGTGCTTGGGTCTCCCGCTTTGTAAAATGTACTGAAACACGCTACTAATGTTGATACTGAACGGATGACTTGAACATTAATGTCTGATACACCCTTTACTGGTTGAGATTGAGTAATATAAGTCGTATAAGTAATGGGTAGTCCTTTTCCTTCCAAAAGATGTTTAACGTATTCATTATTTAAATTATTATCAGGGTGCAGACATCGCAGACAACACGGGCGTTGTTAATTTCCCAGTCAATGCTTGTATTTCTAAATTCAGCGTCCGCTTCGGTGGCAGGATTAACATCAGTTACAAAACGCTTACCAATGGCATCGGTCGTTGTAACATCATTATAGTCAATGATACAATCAGTAGCATTTGATACTAATTCTAATTCAATTGTTAGGTTACCCATATATTTTAGAGGGAGATATTTAAACTGAGAAAATAAACCACATAAGGGTTTTAAACCAACAGTCATTTTATCTTTAAAACCTGGGCAAGTTAAACCATTAACTTGATATTTTAATCTTGTATCACTGTCATTAACGAGAATTTTTAATTTCGTCATCATATCTATAACCAAAACCTTCATTTGCTTCGTCTTTTCGTGCTCCTTGGGACATCATTTTAGAAAACATATGATGAACTCGGTTATAGTCGTTAAAACCTTCTACAACCTGATTACCCGCTATAATTCTCATTCTTCTAAAGAAGCAATAAGGAGGGGATAAAGGACGAAGTTTGTTATTGCATGCCCCCGTATCCAGATTTTGTAAGGTAAAGAATATTCTTACACTTTGAGGGTCTAACCAACTATTATCTTCACCATTTAATGAAAATTTCAATACACGGTTACCACTTGTAGGTTTATAGATATTTGAACCAGACGGCCAAAATGCAATTGCTCGTCTATCAGTAATGTAAGAACTACCTTTGTTAAGTTTAAAGCTTAAACTATCAATGAGTATATCCTCAGGACTAAATTGCTCTACCATTTTTTATATATAAACATTGATAGAAAATTTAATTAAATATAGTTTAAAAACTATATTTAATCAAATAGTTCAAAATTATACTTATTTTCTTTATTATTACTTTTCTTTTTATTCTTAACCTCTTTAAGTACTTCTTCTATTTCATTTGTTTCAACCAGTTTTCGTATTTCTTCACAGGCATTTTGTTTAAACTTCTTCTCTTTCGGTTTCTTCTCCGTTTGTTGATATGTTGTCGCTTTGTAATGATACATTATTACTACTATGTAGATTATTTAAAGCGTCTAAATGATATTTTATTTGTATATGATGCGCTTTATCATATTTAGGATATTCACGATTACAAACTTCGCAAAGTATCTTAACATTGTTCTGTGCCACCCACTCTTTATGTTTGTTGTATGATTGTTCCTTATGCTCTTTGTAATATGACTTGTTGTATTCTGTTTTAACCTCTTTCTGCGACGAAGGATATGCTTTTCTTTCTTCTTTATGTTCTTCATTGTATTTCTTATGTCTTTCATTAACCCTGTCTTTGTTTTCGTTATAATGTTCTTTTTGTCTTTGTAGTATGTGTTCTTTTCTTCTTGGTAATATTCTCTGGCTTTTGATTTTTAATGTCTCGGTGCTCGTCAGCATACTCTTGCTTTGTTCTCCCAGCAACCTTTTCATTTAGTGTTGCTATTTCTCTCATCCATTCACCTTCTCTCTTATTCAGTTGCTCTGAGTTTTCACAAGGGTGGTTTTCAATAAGTTCTCTATACCAAACTCTCGCATTTTATTATACAATGGTGTGTCTTTACCTTCTTTAACTTTCGTCCTATGGTTCATCATTCTTTTTGCTAATCTTTGACAAGTTGCGCCGACATAGATATCGGTTGTTTTGCAATTTAATTTATTATGCTTTTATTTCTTTAATTATGCTTCAAACTGTTCCATAAATTCTTCTTGTGTTATGGGATCATTTCCCGCTTTGTTTTTAACATTTGCTATATTTTCATATGAGTGGTTATACAATGGATTTAACGACCCTTTAGGAATAGTTATACTACCACCATCAAACATACTTACGACATCGTTAGCGCCACGAATACGAAGGTTAGTTCCTGTGTCTTCTGGGCGCTGACTTGAAACAAAAGGAGAACCATAACTACGACTTCTAAAGATATTACCATAATAATTATTTATTTGCTGACCTACTGCCGACCCTAATGAGTGTGAAATGACTTCACTAATACCATAATGTTTTTTACCGTCAATTTCAATAGCGCCGTCTTTAATGAATTTATCTGCATCTTTATACCTTTTGGTGTTTCTTGTTTGATAAAATTGTAATTTTAAATCATCATAAAAATCAATTGGGTCTTTTGTTCCGGCTATGTATAAAATACTACCATTTTGATAAATTCCTTCGGGATTTTCGTATGCTCGTTTTAGTCCTTATGTATCTGTTAGAAAAGACCAATTACCTGCTAATTATTCTCTAGCATCATCAACAACTTTATTTTTACTATAGTGCTACATACGGCTCTTCTTCATCTTTCCGTTTATGTTTATACATTATTAAAACAGATTATACATTGATAATTTATCATTTAATAATAATGCTTGAGTTTACGAAGGTATATACTGATAGTTACTATCGGGCAAGTGGCACTTCATCCGATTTCACGATTGATTTACCTGAAACAGTTCAACCAGAAGATAATATGTTATGTCAAATACACGAGGTAAGCATCCCCCATTCGTGGTATTCAATAAACGAAACTAACAATAACTTTTATGCAATGGAAGGAATATTACCACCTGCCACGCCATCGGGGGTCATTTATAGAAAACTGATAATACCAGTCGGCAATTATACAGCAAGTGAATTAGCAACGCAATTAGAAACATCATTGAACACGCTTGATAGTGGAGATAGGACTAATTCTTTTTCAATGTCTTATTCATCTTTTTCAAACAAAATTGAAATAAGCAGTAATTACCCTGAAGTAACATATACTGTTTTAACTGATAATGATGTTCTTCAAGACACACAGAGATTTGTTGAAACGCTTGATGCTAACAATTTAAATTCAATAAACCGAGTTTTAAGTGTTTATACAACAGTCGCTGATGCCTCTACTAATACAGTGCCTTGTTTGACAGGTTTTTTTCAAAAAACTTATATTTACATTGCAATGAAATTAGCAACTTCAACCAAATAACAGTGGCAGGAAATTCATCAATAGTTAAGAAAATACCAGATAATGTGCCCTATCTTGGTGTTATTAATGATAATGAATTAAGCAATTTTGATTATATTGATGTTTCGGGCAAAATGCTACGCCGATTGAATTTTAGACTAACCGACCAATTCAATAAGGTAGTCAATTTGAACGACTTTAACATTCTTTAGGGGTTAATAAATATCTAACTAGAAAAATCTAGACTATATTAATAAGGAGTAGTGAAGAAGTTAATGAGGTTAAAAATGAAGAAGTGCCCGAAGTAGTAGCAAATGAAATAATTGAAACAACCAATGAAGAACAACCTACTGAACAAATCAATTAAGAACCTAAAGAAGAAACCGATGCAACTAAAGAAGATGCCTCGCCAGAGGCTCGCGTGCTTCGCGACACACAACCAATAGCAAAAGCAAAGGCAACACCGAAGAAACTAGCGAGAACAGTTAAGGTAGTAGAGTTAGTGGAATGTAGCGCTTGTAATAATAAAAAAAAATGTTACCAAAGAGTTTAAAAAATACACACCCCCATTATTGTAAGGGACAACCAACCGAAACATTACCAGTACATAGGCAAAAGGCGAGTTACGGGTCAAAAGTTGAACAAAAGTTAAGAAAAGAAATAGAAGACGAAATGAGAAAGAAATATGAAACTAAAAATGAAGTGGTTACTTATTCTGCACCTATTGAAGTGAAAACAAAACAACGCCCAGTAAGAATGGAAGAACCGAGGCAACCAACGGCAACAGAATTACTACAACATTCATGTAATGAAATGAAAAGGTTAAGACAACAAGAGAAACAGGAAAAGAGTAATAAATTCAGAGCAAGTATGTTTTAATTATTGGTAACTATTAATTATTATCTAAATTAATATTAATAATGAGTATGTATAAAAGCAAACCAGAGTTTAAAAGAATGCCACAGGTTCAACAATATTACGATTTAGGAGAAACAATAGGAGTATCAAGCAGAAAGAAGTATTTAGAAGATATGAAGATGAGAATCGAAGAAGCAGAGAACAGCGGCAAAAATGTTAGACGTCGTAACGACTGGTTACAACATCGAAAGAAAGCAATATATCAGGGAGAACTGGACGATGTTAATCGTCAGTTAGAGCGTCCGATGATGCCAGTAAGAACAAAGGAAGAACTATTTAAGAAACAAAAAGACCTAAAAGATATAATTGCGGAAATAATCTAATATGTATTGAGATTTATCAATATTAATCTACTTCGTTAGATTTTAATTTCAAACTTAAAATCTAACTTCTTGTATATGATTAAAACATTGAAATCGGAATTAAAATTGAGACCGACCTACGACGAAATGCTAGGGATGATTGAAGCAGAGGGCGACCCTAACAGACCACCTATAGATAAAGTAATTGATAGAAGGGCAACATTATTTAGGTATAATCAATTTGGCAGTCAATTTGATACTATTGATTTTCTAGGATTGAAGAAGCAAGAAGAAGACAAAGTTAAAAACGAACTGAGACAAACACAGTTAAGACAAACGGCAATGGCAACTGGGTCGTCAATGGGCATTTTAAGTTATGGTGGTAGAACTCCATTAGGTGCCTACAATGCCGACGGATTTGAAACGCCAGACAGTGATGATTATCGAATGACAGCAGAGCAAATTAGCAGAATAAGGGCAGAATTAGAAGCAGGGGAAAGGAGACAACGAGAAGCACAACGCATCATCATCATCAGCAAGAAGTGATTTAAGTGATGCTACTAGTCAATCTTTACCCGCGGGTGTTCCTATTCATTCAATGGCAACAGATGAAGATTTACCACCTTTAGAAACACCAACTGAAGTAGCAGAAGAAGAAGAGGAGGAAGAAGAAGATGATGATGAAACGCAAGTGCCCCCACAATCTAGAAAGCATAAGGAAACAATAGATTATAATGAAAATATTGATAGATGGAGACAAAAAGACATATCGGTAGATGACATATTATTTCAATTACATTTAAGAGGAATAAACTAACAGAAGAACAAGAAGAAGAGATGGACAAACTTAAAATCAAAGGTAAAGGAAAATCACCAACTAAAAAGGATTATTTAATAAACTATATTGAAAGACTAATACAAACGGGTAAATGGACAGATGAAGTAAATGACAAACTCTTACAAAAAAGGATGGAAGACTGGAGACAAATGAAAAAAGGAAAAGGTAAAGGAGTGATACGAAAGGCATTTGAAAGCGCGGGAAGTGCTTTATTAGACGCGGGAAAAGAAGCAGTAAAGGAAGCAGTAGTAGCAAGTGCTCAAAATGCCATTATGAGTTTGTTATAAATTATAATCATAGATAAATATAATGTTAAGATTACGCCCAACATATGAAGAAGTGTTAAGAAAAGCAAAAACAAGAAGACTAAGAATACTACCCGAAAGGGAAAGAAGAACACAACAAGGAATGTTACTAGAAAATGTTGATTTTGATGATTTTGACTTAAGTAAATACGATAAAGGAAACCCAAATAAAGCAACCCAAACAGATTTGTTTAATGAACATAGCAATTATTCAAGTGCTACATCTAAAAGAAGCATAAGAACAATGGAAATCCCAACGGAAGGAGAAAGTCGTCAAGAACAACAACGTCAGACCAGCATTTCAACAGCCAAAAGTATGGATGATGTAAGGTATAGAACAAGAATGCCAATATCAGACCTTTTAGCAACAATGGTAAGGGTAGGAGGTAATATTATATATTATACAGGTCAAGGAATAGGTCAAGGCATAGGAATGGCAATTGATGCTTTAATTGGATTAACGATAACGAGGAAGAAGATGAAGATATTCAACCACCTATAGATGAAGAAGTATTTCAAACTACACAGGGAATAATGAGGAGAGGAGCAAGCAGGAGTAGAAGTATTACGCCCGAAGAAAGAACAAGTGGAAGCAACGATGCTATTAGGTTATTAAGAAGAGGAGCAAGTAGAAGTCGGTGAGAAACGCCCCCTGATGTAAATAAAAAATCTGAAAAATTATAATGGTAGTAGGTGAAATAATTATTAAAACATATTTTGATAATTATTTCGCAGAGCAGTTACACAACTTACACCAAGCCTCGCAGTTGTCTTTATTATGCGGGACTTCGTTATTTAATCGTTGAGCAGTTATGTTACTCGTTAAGTATCCATTTACATACTCGAATTCAAAGCGACAACCGCAGTTCTGGCAATTTCCATTTAACCTCTTCATAAACCATTCCACATCAACATATTTAATCTCATCTATTGTTCTATTCTTTGCTTCATCCTGTAACTTATAGTTCTTAATTTTATTTGCTAAGTATCGGTGTAGATTTTCTTCGTTTAGCTCTCCATTATTAGTTATGCCCTCATAAAACAAAACATCATTGAAATCAGTGCTTCTCGTTCAGGCGCACCATATCCACTCACGGCTTACTAAATATGACTTCTCCCACTCGTGGATAGTGATTTTACCTTTGATTGATGCCCCCTGCGCGGAATGGCAAGTGGTGCAGTAGTCGTATCTAAAGTTATTATTTAAAGTGTAAATGTCGGTTGTGTATCTATCTTTTGATTTTATGTTCTCTAATGTAACTACATTCCCTGTTATATTAACGACTTTAAACCGATAATTAACATTAAACTTAATATTTCCTACCTTCTTATACTTCCGACATATTAGTATCTCTCCTACTTCGTATTTATCAGTTTTACACAGATTATTTCGTATGTAGCTAGATACATTTTTTAAATCTTATGTTGGTATATGCTATGTTCTTTTCTGATGCCATTAAGTCACCAGTCGTTTTAAAATATTTCCTTACAAA
>CAJNDV010002201.1:3068-13147 GCA_905221635.1 Symbiodinium sp. CCMP2456
CCCTAAACCCTGCCCTAAACCCTAGACCCTAAACCCTGCCCCAAACCCTAAACCCTAAGCATCGAGGTCAAAGGGCGTTGGCCAGGCGCGCCGTGGCGGCGACGCAGGTGTTCACGCCGACCTGCGGAAGCAGGTGCTCCGAGGCCCGTTAATTGAGCCCCAAAGTTGGTTGCCTAGGCTATGAAGTGGTGATACATACGGTTTAGAAGTACCAAAGATCCATGCGACATACTTGGAGGTTCATGGGACTTAATAAGTGCAGTTATAAGTACCTAATTGGGGTTATATGTATAGTTACCTTATTTATAACCCTAATTACTACGTCCCATGAACCTTTAAGTAGACTCCCACGCCACCACTCGGACTCAGGATCTCTCCACGAAAGGCCCACCTTGGCGCTGACCATATTCCTCGCAAAGCGGAAATCTGGTTGTGCTTCGGATTAGGATGTAGGGCCTAGGGAATCCCCCAAAGACCTACCTGATCAAGGTCTTATGTGGGTAGTTATCTAAATTCTGGTCCCTTTTGGGGATCCTTGTTTTAAGGGTGCCGCGCTCCATTGAGAACCTAGGAGGGACCCTAATTTAGACAGCTACCCAGACAAGGAAATCATGACAAGGAACCCTAGAAACTTCAGGCAGGTGACACTGGAGCCCAAACCCTGAAGGCGGCGGGGCTTGGGATCTGCGCCTTCGCACTTAAAGCGGACCCTATATGGGCAATGTTCTAAAGTAGGGCCCCTTTTTGGACCCCCCCAAATACTACGGCACCCTGACAAAAAGGACCCTAAAAGGGACCCTAATCTAGAGAACTGCCCATATAGTCTCGCTCTTTTTTTAGGGTTCCACTCTCGGCTTGAACTTGTGGTTTGACGGCGTACAGTCGTCATAGACCCCGCTGGCTGCTGCTTAGTTGAAGAGACAAACCTCAAAATCCAAAACTGGCGCTGCTCCCGGTGCTGTCGTTGAGTTCGATAGTAGCAACGCAACCACCTAGCTACGATGAGGCCGACCACAGCAACGTAATGTGCGAATCCCAAGTAACTGGATGAGAGCTTCTGGTATTTTTGTTTAGACTAAACAACCAAACAAGCCTAAGTATTCAGCTGGTGGGGGGTTCTGTCTTGTTTCTAAGAGTCAACATGGTGCAGCCCCAAGAAAGCCATCTTGATGGGTTTGGGGTTTAGGGCTTAGCATTGCTCCTCAACTGGCTCAAGGGTTCAGGAGGTGTTGGGAACCATAGCTTCGACGTCAAACCGCCAAACCGTCAGGCCTGAGCCCCATACCCTGGAACCCTGCAGCACTAAACCACAAATCCCTCGAACGCCGATAGCAGCGTAAGATTCTGACCCATCAGCACGATGTACTCAGCACTGAGTACAACCACATGCAAATCTGTAAACACCAGTTTTTGCAGTGTGCTTCCAAAACAAATACATGTCTATCTAAACAGATAGATATATATATATATATAAATATAGGTACATACAGATATATATATATATACATATGTGTGTGGGGAGGTTCACCTAGTGGCGGACCGCAATATAGAACCATATCCCTATGCCATGTAAGGCTTAAACAAATAAGCCAAGGCACAGCGAGGCGCCAGCGATGAAGCAAAGTAATGTGCCGAAGCCGGACGCAACGTAAACCTAGGAGCTTGCTTTAGGGTTTAGGGTTTAGGGTTTTCCCTAAACCCTAAACCCCTAAACCCTAAACCCAAAAAATCCCTGTACCCTAAACTGCCCCAAAGCCTAACCCTGTGATTCGGGCCTCGGCGTCGGCTTCAACCTTGGACCCAAACTTCACAGTACCAAAAAACAGACGCCCTGAATTCACGAATGCGTTTGAAACCTGCCAATCATGCTTGGCACAATCTTATGAAGACCTACCCCTGCCCAGACCGCCGGAAGGATCCGGATCCCAAATTTGGGATCCTCACTACTACAGGGTACTGTAGGAACCCCCTTAAGGTATCTACCTTTTGGATCCTTCCGGCGGTCTAGGTAATACGGTTGATGATATAAAGCCAGCATTACCCATAATAAGGAATATACCATAAGTCCCATAGTTTAGGGTCCTTAAGGTAATGCAGGATTTATATCCTCAACAGTAGTCATTACTGATGCGCTTTGGGGTCTCCTTGGAACCCTACGTCCCACACCCTGAGACCGAAGTCGGCGATGCAGCCTGGGGACATACCAGCCGGCCATGAAGAGAAACACCTCAGGGCCCCTAGAAAGGGTCCTTGAAGGATTCTCTAAAAGGTTCCTCAAGGGGCTTCAGGGGTTTGGGGTTTAGGGGTTTAAGGGTTTAGAGGTTTAGGGTTTAGGGTTTAGGTTTAGGTGTTTAGGATTTAGGGTTTAGGTTTTGGAGATTCAGGGACTTAATAAGTACAGTCATAGGTACCTGAATTGGGGTTATAAGTAAGCATAAGTATAGCTGCCTCACTTGTAACCCCAGTTACTAACCTTTAGCATGGGTCACTTTCACCGACAGGGTCAGCTTTAGGGTTTAATGTAGGGGCCTGAATAATTAGAACAGGGTGTTGGGGCCCATTATACTATAAGTATAAGAAGGAACCCCTACAATACTATTGGTAATGATTGAGGCCCCGACATTATAGGGCTTGGAGCTTCGGGTTTAGGTTCGGGGTTTGGGGTTGGGGTCATAAGGTTTTAGGGTCCAGGGCTTGGGTGCTGCAGGGAGAGGATGCGTGTCTTCGGACTTCGGATTGGAAGTTTGAGAACCGTACTTCTCGTGTGGATCCATGGAGTGGCGATAAGGGGGTTAAGACGCTTTAGGGCCTTTGGGCTTTTGGTTTAAAGATATCTGCAGCACACTAACCAATTGGAAACCTTTAACCTCGAACTCTTGAGGAAAGGAAGTCCTGATCCCGCCACCCCACCAAGCCGCTGAATCTGAAGCACAGGCGGGAATAAGTTAACTCCTGCAAATGTCATCATTGGCTTTGTTCATCATGTTTATTACAACCCTGGTCACCACCAAAGTCAAGCCCAAAAGAGACAAAGTTGCAACTGAATGGCCCCTCATTTACATGTGAAAGTCACAGATTACTACCACAGCGTAGGATAAGAACATTCAGCCGCTGCCATCACATATGTTGATAGGATCACGGCCATGCTAGCTGGAAGAGGCTTGCGCGAGTTTCGCACTTTCTTCATGCTGCTGCCCAAAACTGCTGATATCCTACGTCCAGGATGCGCACTTCTGACACATCCTGGCACAACGAAAACCACGGCAATGGCCTCAATACGTGTTCGAGTGTGATCTGCACTAGTCTTATTTAGGCAATAGCTAGCGCAAGTATCTTTATACGCCAGTCTGCGAATCAAATCACTTTGCATGCACCTACATAGGAGAACCATACAGGTACTCTGCAACCCAAAGAGGCCCAGAAGGGCCTGGCGTGCCAGTGCCCCAAACAGCCGTGAACTGCTTTCAGCCGCCGGGCTTTGGAGATCCGGCGATGATAGCGACGATTACTGCAATTCCTTGAGCAGCCTTTCGAGCAACCGTTTCACAGGCTCTCGGGCCCTCGTAAGTTCAGACAGTTGATCGGCGTGGGACTGCGAGAATTTCGCCCCTTCGGTGAACCGAGAAGCAGCCATGGTTCCCAGATACTTCTCGAAAGAGACCATGCACTTGCGAATGTCGGCCTCCGTCGCCATGACGCGGTTCAAAATGTCTTGCTTTTTGAGCGTCAACTCAAAAAATACATCCGGCTGCGACCAGATTACCTCCAAGTCCTCCTTCGCACTCTTCTTGGCCAACTCATGGATGCATCTTTGGTACTGTCTTTTTAAGCAGTGTTGGTGTGCTTGCAGAAGGCGAGTGCCAGTAGGCGGAAGATCAAGCAGCAAATCCTCGCAGGTTTGTTTGATGGTCTCCACCTGGTAGTAGTCGCTGATTGCAAGCAGCGTGTCAACGTTTTCCTTGGTTACTTTACGGGCGTTCCATGCCACTGGCCCTAGCAAGTTGTAGAAGATCGTGAACTCTTCCTTGCCGGCCACATCCACCTTGATGATGCTTTGCTGGGCTTCCTTCATACCGCTCTGGAACATGCGGTTGAACACAGGAGAAGCCATTCGAAGCAAAACAGAGTTGGCGGGCATGGAGTCCACGCCAAAGTCCAAAACCACATCGCTGAGCTCCTCCGTTGTCGCAGCTCCTTCAAGCACCTCCGTTTTGGCATCAGAAACCTGCTCAAAACTGGCTTCCGACATGGAGGAAAGGTTGCAAGTAGAGCTGCAGCTGGTAAGTGCAGACTACGCCTTGCTTGCTTTGAGCCTTGTCGTCATGTGCGAGCAGCTCCCTAAAAGCCTTACGCCGACTCCCAACGATCCCTAAACCCCCCTAAACCCTAAACCCTAAACCCTAAACCCATGAGGCTCGAAGTCCTGACCTCCGTCCTCAAAGCCCCAAAGTCCTTTGCCCGAAGCCGGACACCACAAGCGTCATATCCGAGGTGCACAGATGCATGGAAGCGTCCGGTTCATGTAGACCGTTACTCCCTGGTAAACCAGGCATCATGCATGTCTGCAAACTTGGGCGTGGGGTTTAGGCATTGGGGTTGAAGTTCACGTTCGGGGTTCATACCTGATATCTGCAACATGACGTGTTATAACAGTGGTTGTCGGTGTTGCCGTGGTAGCGCCAGATGGTCCAACTTATAATGCGTTAAACACGAATGAAGAACGGACGCCCCCATTTCGAAGCATTGCAGGTTTTGGTGCGGTGCCGAGTCGGCTGGGAGGGTCGGAATCCTGCAATCACTGCGCCCTGAACCTTGAACCTGAAACTTCAAAATCTGCGTCAAAGTTGTTGAGCTATCGGATTTGGGATGGAGCACTCACTTCAAAGCCCTAAAACCATCAACAAGAAGGGGCATAAAGCACTCAGTTCAAAACCCTAAAACCATCGAAAAGCAGGTGGAAACGTGTTTAGAGGGGCTTAGAATCTTCTTGAAGCTTCATGGGGCAAGGTTTAGGGTTTAGGGTTTAGGGTTTAGGGTTTAGGGTTTAGGGTTTAGGGTTTAGGGTTTAGGGTTTAGGGTTTAGGATACAAAGCGAACCAGGGGTGCGGTTGCCGTAGCTATAATGTAGGAGCCTTAACAATTAGAATAGGGTTTTGGGGGTGTATCATACTATAGATATGTTAAGGACTCCCCAAAAGAGTTTAGGAAATTATTTAGGCACCTACATTAGGGTTTAGCGTCAAGGAATTATCGGTTTCAGGGTTGACTCCGAGTTCTTCTGCCTATACCACTTTGTGCAGCTACGTGCCCAGGAACCTTTACTGAAAGTGCCGCCGTAAGCCTGCGCTTACCCCGCTGACAAGTAACCCCAAGCTCTCTTCCACAACCCGGACCTACAACCTCCTCATTCTTGAACGGTTTAGGGTTTAGGCTTTAGGATTTTAGGGTTTAGGCTTTAGGGTTTAGGGTTTAGGATTTTAGGGTTTAGGGTTTGGGGTTTAGGGTACCTTCACTCTAATTCCCTGAACCATAAACCCTAAAATCTAATTCCCCAAACCGCACACCTGAAAACCTACACCTGAAACCCTGCACAGCCCTGATTCCCCAAGCCTAAAGCCCCCCAACCCAAAGCCGAAACCTCCCAGACAAACTAGAAATCCAGGAGCCCAGGCATTTCTACTTCAGAGTTTAAGGCACAGGGGCTCAGAGTTTAGGGTTCCCCAAACCCTAAACCCTAAACAAGGGCCTAGGGTTTAGGGTTTGGTGGATCGTTTAAGCTCAGTACAAAGTCATGTAAAGTTTTGCTAGGACAAACCGACAAAAATATATATTAAGAAACTAAGGTACAAACCCTACACCCCCGCACTCTAAACCGCTATAAGCACACATACAAACCTTATCGAACCCAAGAAAACCCTGTGCAAAGCCGGTGAAACCTCTGAACCCATAAACCCTCACAACCGTCAATCCTAGACCCGACTAGCTTCGAAACACCTCAAACTCCTTAAACCCTTGTTGCCGACGCCTTTCAGAAGCCCCGTAACATCCTCAAATAAGAGCTCTAAAACCCTAAACCTGTCAACCTAAACCCTCAATCCTAAACCCTAGGCCAGGCAGAAGCCCCAAAACCCTGAAAGCCCCTCCGCTGCCTTACTGACGAGCCAGCTGATGTCCACGCATCTCCGGGAGCCCTGCACTTCCAACAGCCTGGGGCTTGGATACATTTTAGGGTTTAGGGTTTAGGGTTTAGGGTTTAGGGTTTAGGGTTTAGGGTTTAGGGATGCAATTTTATGCATATATACACTGTATATTATCTATTGAGCTGTATGTGTAACATTATGGTTTGTAGACATATATAAGACATATGCATATATAAACATGCATGTTGAAGCTATCAAAGCCGCCACCCACAAGCACCGTCGTTTTACGATCATTCGTCGGACAGAACAAACTGATGTATGGCTTCGGCCAGCTCGCATTACCACTGTCAGCGCTGTGTACTCCACTCCAGAAAGCCTTGTCTATTGAACCCGATCTCGGGCCCTGACATCAGGGTCGTGAACAGGCACACCTTCAGGGGCTTGAATTTCGGATCCGACAGATTGTGTTCCGGGGTGGTAGACTTGTTACACGGTCCCCATAAGCTCAAAAAAGCTCTTAACAGGGCCTTTGGGCGTTTGCAAGGGTTCCATACGGCTACATGTGGTGCTTGCGTGCATGAGGTTCGAGTGACGGGTCGGCACCCTAAACCGTAAACCCTAATTTGGGAGCTGAAGGGCTGGAACTTAGGAACCTGCTATCTGCATTTGAAGGGGCAGGTCTCCAGAGCCTCTCGCATTGGGCTTAGGGTTTATGGTTTAGGGTTTAGGACTTAGGGTTTAGGGTTTTCCAGTTTAGGGTTTAGGGTTTAGAGTTTTGAATAGGGTTTGGGGCCCCAAAGTAGTATAGGTAATTATTAAGGCCCCTACATTAGGCTCCAGGGCCTTGTCTCTTGGACTTGGGGGGCAGAGTTTCGAAGGAGCCTGCTTCGAGCACATCCCAAGGCCACGAACCAATACATCCACTTAGGGTTTAGGGTTTAGGGTTTGGGGCCATGGAGATAGCGTTTAGAGCTTCAACCCCTGGACACACTGGTTCTCTTCTGCCGCTGAAAACTGATGGAGTCACGTTTCAAAGGGGAGAAGCTAAGCATGAGATTCATTCTGCTGATGACATAAATCCTGCATCGCCTCAAGGACCCTAAACTATTGGAATTGTGGTATAGTCCTTATTATGGGTAGTGCAGGATTTATATTATCAACCGTGTCTCAAGGAACCTCCTCAAAACATCCATCGATACAAATAGTCTTGTTGCTTATATTATGTTACTCGTCTTATCATTATTACGACTAGTATTTACTGGTTGCTCGTTATTCACTATCATAGTCCATCTTAACTCTTCATCCTAGATCATATTGACAACCAAAAAAGTTCGAATTGGCCCCAAGGATCAACGCTAAACCCTATAAACCCTAAGTTTCACGACCTGGCTACCCATCCAACACCGGCGCAGCACCGTAGCGTCAAGATGTCTCTGCTCTCAGCAAGCTCTTCAGGGTTTAGGATTTAGGGTAAGTCGAGAAGATGTATACAGTAAGTCTCAGGAGCTGCGTTCCCTACTTCTGGCACTCATACGCTCCAACCCTTCAGCTTCAAATTGCCGCGCTCTCTTCGTGCAAAACCCGGTCCTATCCCTAAACCCTAACACCTGAACCCCAAGCCGTACTTAAAGGTTCATGGGACTTAGTATCTAGGCGTAAAGGCAACTATACATATAGTTACTTATAACCCCAATTAAGGTACTTATAACTGTACTGATCCATGAGCGGGAGCCCCAATCTTTGAACCGAAAGCCCAACAAGCCAACCCTAAGCCTTAAACCCTGAACCTGAACCCTAAACCCTTAACCTAAGCCCGTAACCCTCGACCCTAAGCCTTAAGCCCCCCCTTCCCCTTCGCACCATGAAGAGGCCAAGGGAAGCGGATGCTAAGGAGAAGAAGAGGGGCATCTGCGGAAGGTGGTACCTTGCGCAGGGTTCGGGGCTAGGCTCTAGGGTATCGGGTTTAGGGTTTAGGGTTGAGGGTTGAGGGTTGAGGGTTTAGGGTTTAGGGTGAAGGGTTTTGGGTTTAGGGTTTAGGCTCTACTTGGAGGTTCGTGGGACTCAGTCAGTACAGTTATAGGTACCTTACTTGGGGTTATGAAGTCACCCGAGACTGATATGGTTTAGGCTTTGAGAACCTGGATCTTCCAATGTCCCTATAAAGTAAGGAATAAACACTAAATCACACAAGGATCCCTGCTATTCTTTAAGGGTATGCTCCCTGAACTTAAGGGATGTTGGAAGATCTGGTAAGATGGTGGGAGGATCTCCGTTGTCCGGGGCTTCTAGATTCCAGCACTGCTTGGCTACGAAGGGTTCGGGTTGAGGGTTTAGGGTTGAGGGTTTAGGGTTTAGGGGTTAGGGGTTAGTGTTGAGGGTTTAGGGCTTAAGGCTTCAACCCCCTACTCCATAACACCTGTGCTTCCTTCACCAGAAACCGTAAACCCTCAAACAGAAACCAGAGCCCAACAACCGAAAAACCTTCTTCTACTTCTAAACCCCTAAATCCCCAGGACAGGACAACCCTGAGCCCTACACCCCTCCAGAACCTCATTTCCCAGACCCCGGAAGGATCTATAAAGTAGAACCCCTAATTTGGGACCCTATACTACTAAAGGGTCTTTATAGGAACCCCCATTAAGGGATCTACTTTTTGGATCCTCCCGGGGGTCTGGGTTGGGGCTTCGGATGCTTCCGCCAAGACACCTGAACGGCTGGTTGATGTCTCGCATGCCTGAGCTTCGGGTCTCACAGATTTGGGCTCCAGGGGTCGCAGGGTTCTGAAAAAGGTTTGGGTTTGGTACCGGGTTCAGGGCTTAGGGGTTGGTATGGGGTTTAGGGCTTAGGGTTTGGCATGGGGTTTAGGGCTTAGGGGTTGGTATGGGGTTTAGGGGGTTTGTCTGCCGGCATACTTCGCTTTGCTACGCTTAGCTCTTGAATCCCCTAAAGCTTTCACAGCTCTGTAGGACCGAGGGATTGGCAACAGGGCAGCTAGAAGAATCTGTGGGTTTCTCCACGTTGATACTTGGAGGTTCATGGGACTTAATAGGTACACTTATAAGTACACTAATTGGGGGGGTATATGTATCGTTACCTTATTTATAACCCTAATTACTAAGCCCCATGAACCTTTAAGTACTGCGGATGCCCCATTTGCAGCCCTAGTTTGAAGCACCACTACTAGCTGTTTCGTACACTTTTCGAATCCCCAACAGTAAACTCACAGCCCTTAACCCTAACCCTAACTTTGAACCCCGAAGTTCAGTGACAGGCTGTAAGTATGGCTCCGGCTGAGAGTGTCGGAAAACTGCTTGACAAGTATCAGGGTTTGATGCTCAGCCTTTCGGCTTAAGGCGGTTTAGGGTTTAGGGTTTAGGGCTTAGTACACAGATGCTCCGACCGTGTCTGGTGAAGAACAGAAAAAAAGGATTTCTGCAGCCTCCTCTCTGCCTCCGCTACACTTTGAAGGCAAAGAACCCTAAGCCCCTCAACCCTAAAGCCAAAACCCTAAACACGAAGCCCTAAAGCCAAAACCCTCACAGCTCTAGACCCTAAACCCTAACACTAAACCCTAAAACCCTAAAACCCTAAAACCCTAAACCCTAAACATCCCTAATCCCTAAAGCCCTAAAGCCCTAAAGCAACTCTAGAGCCGGTTCAACGCCCCAGCGGCCGAGCATGGCAATCGGCTGCTCCTGCGGTCCGTAGGGCGGATTCTGCTCCCGGATGAAGGACAGCCTTGGCTGTACTGTTGAGGGTTTTGGGGTTTTGAGGTTTAGGGTTTAGGGTTTTGGGGTATGGGGTTTAGGGTTTAGGGTTTTGGGGTATGGGGTTTAGGGTTTAGGGTTTTGGGGTCTAGGGTGTACTGTGGATGGACAACAGTCTGCATGACCCAAATATAGTAGGCGGAGCACCTTTTTTTTTTCCTAACGTTGGCGG
>CAJNDV010002202.1:10100-38046 GCA_905221635.1 Symbiodinium sp. CCMP2456
TATAACTCTAGTATAAGATACCCCAAACCCTTATAACCCCAAACACTAAGCCCTAAGACCCTAAACCCTAAACCCTAAAAACCCTAAACCCTAAACCCTAAACCCTAAAAACCCCTAAACCCTAAACCCTAAACCCTAAACCCTAACTATGAAGGCCCATGCATAAGTTGGCGCTTTCACCTTCCATAGCAGACCTCCCTGGAGCTCCCAGCAAACCGTTTGATCCTGAACCTCCGAACCAAAACCGTTTAGGGTTTAGGGGTTTTGGGGTTTAGGGTTGAGGGTTTAATAGGTTTAGGGTTTAGGGTTTAGGGTTTAGGGTTTCAGGTTTAGGGTTTAGGGTTTAGGGTTTCAGGTTTAGGGTTTAGGGTTTCAGGTTTAGGGTTTCAGGTTTAGGGTTTAATAGGTTTAGGGTTTAGGGTTTAGGGGCAGCGTAAATCCTAATTAAAGGAACTCTAAACCCTCAAGTCCCATAATACAACCCTATGCCCAAATCCACAAACCCTAAAAATCCCCAAACCCCTCAACCTTAAATGGCCCTAAATTCGAAATCCATAAACCCCTAAAATCCCGAAAATCTAAACCCCAAGACCCTAAACCCTAAAATCCAAGAACGAGACCTCATGTCCAACACCCGGTCAGGGCTGATCTGTGGGAAGCAGGGCTGCAGATATTCGCCAGGTTCCTTGGTCGTCATGGTTTATCACGGTTTAGGGTTTAGGGTTTAGGGTTTAGGGTTCAGGGGGGGGGGTGCTCCATCACACTTGGCTTCCCTTTCTGGCATGTAAGTATTGGACTGCTATAGTAATTATCAATTGCTATAATAGTTTGTGTAATAAAGAGTATAATAGATACTTCAATAATTACTATAATACATACTATAATCACTACTATAATAATTACTTCAATGTTGACTGTAATTACCGTAATAATATCAAGCCTAGATCGTGTAACTTCTGCTGGTATGGATGCCAAGGCTCTGCGCTTCAAAGAGTTAGCTCCCAAATCGTATCCTAAACCCCTAAACCCTAAACCCTGACGGCTTCGGGACCTGAAGCCCTGCCTCAACACAACACCCTAAACCCTAAACCCTAAACCCTAAACCCTAATCCCTAAACCCTAAACCCTAAATCCTAAACCCTAATCCCTCAACCCTAAACCCTAAACCCTAAACCCTAAACCCCTAAACCCTCAACCCAAGGAGATGACGGGAGTCCAGGGCTTCAGGGTATGGGCTTTTGGGGGGTTAGTGTACTAGGGTTTCGGGTTTAGGGTTTAGGCTTTAGTGCTTTAGGGTTTCGGGTTTAGGGTTTAAGCTTTAGTGCTTTAGGGTTTAGGGTTTAGGGTTCAGGCTTTAGTGTTTTGTGTTTCAGGGTTTAGGGTTTAGGGTTTTACTATTACGGGTTTCGGGTTTAGGGTTGCGCGGTATCGGCTTAGTGTTGGGCTTCTGGGGTTAAGGGGTTTAGGGACTCTGGGGTTGAGGGGGCCAAACTTCTGAAGACAATCACGAGAAGGTTTCGGAAAGCCCGAGGATCCCATACAGACCCTGATGCATCCGTCGGTGTGCTTCGGGATGTGTTGTGCAGGAATCTGCTACTGTACAGCAGGCGTCGTGAAAAACTTTTCTGCACATGGCTACTAGTACGTCTCTGGAAGCAGTTTTTTTTGTTTTGGCTGGCTCGTCGCATGTTGGGTCCTGCAGTGTGCTGCGTCGTGCTGAAGGGGGGGTGTTCCGTCCAGTTGCACAAAAGTCAAACAGTGTTTGGGACATTTTCAGGTGGGTAGTTACCGTTATAGGAGCCTTATAGTAGGTCTATATACCTTATGGAAGCCCTATAGAAGCCCTATATACCCTAAACTCCCCACTTGTAGCTTTCTTTAGCAGTGGTGGCCTACTCTCAGCTTGGCAACTAGAGCCCCCTTCAACGTAACATCCCAGTTCGGATTCGCCTGGCAGCTTGCATGTTTGTCTGCAATGTAGGAGCCTTACCCATAGGCTCCACAGTAGTTTCTTTTTGTGGTTTATATTTTGAGTCCTATTAGGTAATCCCCAAAAGGAACTACTAAGGGGCCTATGGGTAATAACTAGAATAGGGTTTGGGGGATATTATACACTGATTCTAATCGTATAGGTGATTATGAAGGCCCCTATGTTAACCGCAGTTCGTGCCACACCTTATAGCATGTGACTCCCGAGTATGTTTTGTGGAAGTTCCTACACACACAAACATGCCATCAGGTGTTGGCTGGTAACGGACCAACCATGATATATATATATATATATATATACATATAGACGCATACATACTAAGCATCGTACATGGAAGTCTACCCCGTCAGAGACTGAGACAGCTATCACCTTTAAGCCGTTCTTGTTGCAACAAGTTGCACAGGGACAGACGAAACGCACACATACATGTTCTTATGAGCCCTGCCACCTGAACCCGAAATCCCGAAACCCTAAGCCTTAAACCCTCAACCCTAAGCCCTAAACCCCAAAACCCTAAACCCCTAAATCCCTAAACCCTAAACCTTATAAACCCCTAAATCCCTAAATCCCTAAACCCGTAAGCCCCAAGGCTCGAACGCCGTCAATCTCAAGCACACAAAGCCCACGAGCCTGCACCATTGGGTGCTCAAGGGCCGTTTTTCTGGCACACTCAAGAACACCAGAGTGTTGCTACGCTGAAGACAGGGGCATCAATCAGTCAATGGAAGAATAAGGTCTTGAGATGTTTTGGGGATGGTAGATATATAGCTATAGAAAGACGATAAGGAGAGGGGGGTCAAAAAGTCGAACCGATCAAGGCTTAATATAGGGGCCTTAATACTTAGAAGAGGGTTTGGGGGTATTTTATACTATCATTATATTAAGGAAGCACCAAATTCCTATTCTAATTATTACGGCCCCCACATTAGGGCTTTGGGTTCAGGATTGGGGCCTCGACTGGTAAGGTTTAATGGAGCCTGAGGCAGCATAGGGTTTAGCCAGGGCCCTAAAGGGACCTTATAGAGACCCTATATAGAAACTCTATAGAAACGATCGTATGCTTATAGAAACCCTTCAGAAACGGTCGTACCCGTATAGAAACCCTATAGAAGTCCTTATCGATCCCTTGAAAGGGGCCCTAGTGTGTGAGGTTGCCGCGGCTTCGGCTGGAGCCGTCTTTGGTGTCCTTCAACTCGCTGGCTTCGGCCCCATTGGGTTCCTGTAAGGGTTCCTTTGAGGCTTTAAGGGTTTCTTTAAGGGTTCCTTTAAGGGTTCCTGGAAGGCATCCTTTAGGGATGTAGGGCTAAGCCCTATAGTAGCCAAAAGCATTGTAATAAAGCTATGTGTTCTTGTGGATTTGAAGGTTTATGGATGTGGGTAGTTCTCTACATCCGGGTCCCGTTTAGGGTTTAGGGTCCTGAAGGTTTATGGATGTGGGTAGTTCTCTGCATTCGGTTTCCGTTTAGGGTCCTGTTCATAAGGGTGCCGTACTATATATGGGATCTACAAGGGACCTTCATTTAGAGAACTACCCTTATAGTACCATTATAGAAGCCCTATCGTGGCCCTATAGAAACCCTTATAGATCCCTGAAGGAACCCTCAAAAGGGACCTTAATTTAGAGAGCTACCCATGTGACTCTTTGGGTTATCTTTCGCTGGTGCTTTGGAGCTCTCGAAAGTCTTTCCAGGAGGGTCCCTCTGTTCTACCAGTAAGGAGGTAGGTCCCCAAAGACCATCCTTACTATGGTTTTGGGGACCCAGAATTCCATAGTAGCGCCCTCTGTCCATACTACCGGCAACGCTCCGTAGACATCTTCATCATCAGAGGCAGTGCAGGACGAATCATGCAAACTAATGTAGGGGCCTAAATAATTGCCAAAGTCATCGTGGTGGTTCTTTCTTAGTATTATAGTATCCTATGCCCCAAAACCCTATTCTAGTTATTAAGGCCCCTATATTAGTCTCATGTTTGTGAGTGTGTGTGCCATTTTGGGGGAGTTTAAGGAGCCTCCTGCAGGATACCAGTCGGTATAGAGTTCTACACTCCGCCCTTTGGGGTTTAGGGTTTAGGGTTCGCCCTAAACCCAGAACCCTAAATCCTAAGCCCAAAACCCAAAACCCTAAACCCACACAGCGGTTTTGTGTAGTTGTGTTGCAGAAACCCTAAAACCCTAAACCCTAAACCCTAAATCCCTAAACGGTTAAGGGCTCAGGGGATCTCCATGGGCTTTATGGGTTTAGGGTTTAGGGTTTAGGATGTACAGGCACAATTGTGTGGGAGTTGTCCTTAACGGTTAGGGGTTTAGGGGTTTAAGGGTTTAGGGTTTAGGGTTCAGGGGTTTAGAGGTTTAGGGGTTTAGGGTTTAGGGTTGTGGTCTCCCCTCAACGGCAAATCTGAAGCCTTCTGACCCTCGTCCCCCCAACCCCCATCCTACAGTTTAGATGCTTTGTTGTTGTAGTGCCCTGACCATGGCACGAGTAAAGCAGAAGAAGAAGCTAGAATCGAGACCCTATGTGGACCGGAAATCCGCAAGGCAATCCGAAACCGCCGGGACGATCTAGAAAGTAGAACATCTAATTTGGGACCCTATACGACTGAAGGAAACTTTATTCGACCCCCATTGAGGGATCTGGTTTCTAGATCCTTCTGGGGGTGTGGGATCAGGAGCGGCAAGTTGCCTGCATGTCGCTGTGGACTGCCATTATCTGCCTTGTGATCGAGGCTGTGCAGGGTGTGAGCTTACCTGTGGCCTCCGGGTTTAGGGTTTAGGGTTTAGGCTTAAGAACGTACATCTATGTTCTTTTTCTTCGGGGTTCATGCAGGGCTTCGTGTATCCGCGGTAGTTGCTCTGCAGGGCCACTTCCCTGGTTTCTATGGATTCTACGGTATTGTCTTGGGCCTGGACTTGGCCCTAAACCCTAAGCCGTAGTTCTTGCGGCTATCAGATCTGGGTTGCATTCAGATCTTGGAGTAAGCCTTCATGTTCATGAAAGGGTATTATGTGCTATACACATACTTTTGAAACATATAGCGAGATAGCTTTAAGTCACCATAACCGTTGGGATGTATGCACGATATATATATATATATATATATATATACTCAGTACAATCATTTTGTTTTTAAAAGACATAGCCGTACTATGATAGAGTTCATAGTCTAGATGAGGTCAAACAAGGGGCCTTGACAACTAGTAGCACCTCTACAATGACTCTACAAAACCCTACAGCACCTTAGCACAATCCTTGTCAAACGCAAGGAGACCCCTTAAAGGGGACCTTTCTTAACCCTACTTATGGCTTTCTTAAAGGGACCTTATGGAGAGGGTCTATATCCCCACTCACTTATGCAGGCGCTTATCTTACTCAAACTTGTCCTACGCCTGAACCCTTGAATTCTGGGTTTAGGGTTTAGGAAGTTTAGGGTTTAGGGTTTAGAGTCTGCATCGGTGTCCTTCCTTTGGAGAGACCCTAAAAAGCCTTTACTTTGCGGCCTCTGTCTCGAGGGCTCAGGGGTTTGTTTGTAAATCAGGTGTGCGATGGTTGTGGAAGGTCCCTAAACCCTAAACCCTGAACCTTAAACCCTAAACCCGAAACCCTAAACCCTGAACTTTAAGCCCTAAACCCGAAACCCTAAACCCTGAACCGTGAACCCTAAACCCGAAACCCTGAACCTTACACCCTAAAGGGGGGTGGGAGCTGTTCCTGTTTCCGTTACTGCTCCAGGCTAAGAGCTTTCAAAATCTTCCGAAATAATGTAGGGGCCTAAATAGCCATAGTTTAGGGTCCTTCAGGTAATGCAGGATTTATATCATCAACAGCATTTTGGGGTTCCATAGTATAATTATAGTGTATTGGGTCCCCCAAAAACCCTATTCTAATTATTAAGGCTCCTATATGAATGCATGACAGGATTCAGGGTTCTAGGGGGTTCCTTAGTATAATTATAGTATATTGGGTCCCCCAAAACCCTATTCTAATTGTTAAGGTTCCTATATTAAAGCATGACAGGATTCAGGGTTCGGGGTTACGTTGCAGCGCAGGTTGATTCCGGAACGGCCGTGCATGAGTCCCAACCCCCAATCCTCCGAAGATTTGGCTTGGCCCAGGGGGCTTTGCGCTAAACCATAAACCCTAAACTTTCATCAGGTCGTGGTGTGTTCATGTCAGCCCTGAGGTGGTTCTGATTATTTTCCTCGTGACATTCGTGTTCACGACCGCGGAAGCTATTCGGAGCACCACCTACGAGGCTTTCAGGGTTCAGCTGTGGAGGGTTTATAATGCTTAGTCTGGGTGCTGATGGACAACAGTAGCTACTAGTGCAACGCCTACCACTCTTGCCTTGGCTTTTTTCTTTTTCTTACGGCTTTTTACTGCGACTGCCAGCGTTTGACTCGCCCCCTGCTGCTGGCACTAGTACTGCTGCCTCCATTTGTGCAGCTACCACTACCAGTACCCCTGACTACCACCAGCACATACTACTCTTACCCCTGCCACACCCCTAGTACCGCTGCTACTAATTACTCCGACGACGACTCCTGCTCCAGTTCTTCGAGACCCCCCAAACCCTAAACCCTATGAGCCCTAAAGCCTATAAGCCCTAGACCCTAGACCCTATGAGCCCCGAACCCTATAAACCCCATAAGCCCTAAACCCTACAAGCCCGAATCCCGATAAGCTCTAAACCTTTTAAACCTAACAGCCCTAAACCCTGAACCGTGCAGGACGGTTTCTACTACAGCTCCTACAGAAGCTCCCGCTGAGACGCGGCGGAGCGCCCGGGAGCGCACCCAGAGTGATGTGAGGGCTTCTTTTTGGGGTTTTAGGATGAGGGCTTTAGGGTTTTAGGGTTCAGGGGCTGAGGGGTTGAATTTAACGAGGGCCTTCGACCGTAGTTGTTGGGTGTTGTATTAGGTTGTAAGTTCTTTGATAGGGCTGCCCCCATTGTCTGAAACCTCCATGTGGTTGCAAAGAGCAATATGTTCTAGGACATTTCTTCTCCCCTAACACCTGCATCCCGCACTCTAGACCTGAATATCTTTGTATGTCTGATGATTTGAGTAACGGCCCATCTGAGTCCCTTGTAAATATCGACCTATTTATTGATTTCCGGCAATGCGCGTACATTATCTTTTGTCGAGACTGAATGTGCACATACATCATCTCTGCGTGAAGTTGGATAGTCTTTCTCAACACTGGACCGCTAGCCCAAAGCCAAATAAGACAAACGAGCATTCTCACATTTTGGTCATGGGAATGGCAAGTCGCGGTTGCTGATGGTATCTTCATGAAACTTCGAGTTCTCTGGTGCAAGTCGTGCAGCTTTTCTGGATTGTAGGGTTCGACCACCATTCTTCCCGTTGTGCCGGTCGAGCTTTGCCCGTGCACGTCGGCTCGTCGGATCGTGTCTGTGGAGGAGTCAGCATCCGGCCTGCGTTGCAACCGTGGTGGCGTGAGAGAACACCAAGCCCTCCCAGCAAGAAGCTTTATCGCAGTATTCTAAGCAGCTTTAAGTAGTCGGCGTATCGCGTCGCCTTCCTTTGTGTTTTCAGAGTTCATGACCTTCGCTTTCTCTAGCCCCCCAGGTACCTACTATATAGGGTAGTAGAGCCCCTAGGGCCCTACATAGTAGGTACCTGGGGGGCTAGGGTTTGTTTGTTCATTGCTTCTGCTGGTACGGTCATGGTCAGTCATTTCAAAGCAGTCGCAGCTGCCGTCGCCGTCAGAGTCGAAGTGCTAGTAGTAGTGCTGTAGTGGCAAATGTGGTGGTGGTAGTAGTAGTAGTAGTAGTAAGAGTAGGAGTAGCAGCGGTAAGGTGGTGGTGTTGTTGTTGGGTTGGTGGTGGCGGTGGTGGTGGTGTTGGTGGTGCTGGTGGTGGTCGTGGTGGTGGTGGCGGCGGCGGCAGCGGCGGCAGCGGCGGAGGTGTAGTAGTCGCAGAAGTTGCTGTAAGCAAAAAGAGAGGTGAATGGGTTTACGGCAAGGGGCGCACAACAAGAATCTGGGTGATGGTATATAAATTACAATACTCTCTATTCTTTGATGCTGCTCTGGTTCCTTGGCTCAAGATCTGTATAGGCGACGGAGCCGACAATGAGACCCCTTTAAGTAGAGCTGACGCCTCTGGCGAGCTCCGGCTTGGGGATAAGAAAGACTGCCGAAAGATGACGAAGCAAGGGAAGTCCGGCGGGAGGGGAGTTCTCCAAAGTAGGGTCCTTGTTGTGACACTTAACGGTGGCATACTCCTTTTTGACAACAGGACGGGACCCTGTCTCGGAGAACACCCACGTGGTGGCAGGAAGAGTCTCTCAGCAGCCTCCGGCGAGATGCCAACTCAACGGTCCGACTCTAAAGTATGCTTAAGAGGCAACATCCGCAAAGATCTAAGCGCTGAAGAGTGTAGGAATGAAAACGCGAAGCTGTCGCCTTCCAATATCTTCCAAGGCCATCCTTCACCAAGGCAGCTGCAGCGACGACCTGCGAGTTCGTTGGGTCTCCTGCCCACTTTCCGAGCTGTTCATGCCTCGCAAACTTCGACGAGCATTAAGGGCCGTGGGGTGCCGCGGGTGATCAAAACAGCCCAGGGGCTGGGGGCTTGAGACATGGAGGCTTCACAAAATTCGGGGGCCATTGGCGGGGGCTTCCTTATTCTGGTAACGATGTTATCATCAAGGGTCTAGCGTAGGGTCCCTACCTTCTGAAACTCCCATATGCACCGCTCAACATCTTACTGCTACTTTTGTCTCCCTTCTGCACCTGGAACTGCCTTTATGATTCCTAAATGCTGCATCCCGACCAAGCTATACACCCCGATTGGTAAATATTGGTTCTTGGAGGATCCGAACATGTCACAAGATCACGAGTCGTTCTCCGTTTCGGTGGTGTTAAGGATTCCAGCCTGCAAAATTGGTTCGGGCTTGACTCGGGTTTCGGGGTTATTCAGGGTTGTGCATCCAGCGGGCCCAAGTAAGTAGCTTAAGGCAGGGGCTCCGGGCATAAAACCGTAAAGGGCTCCGGGGCTGTTGGCGGTTTTATAAGGGTTCCGTTAAGCATAAGGGTTCCTGTAAGGGTTGTGACGGTTTGATTTAGGGTTTAGGGAGTTTTAAAAGTTTGGGGTTGAGAGTGTCTTCACGATGAAATGCTGCTTTGTCGGGGGTGTTTATCGACGCTTCTGCAGCAGTCACAGAGTACTTGTGGGTGCTTGATGGACTCGAGCACAAAAAAAGTATCAGACAAACACGAACATGCAGAACTGTCGTGTCCACCAGTGGAGTTAAACACAGTATCTTCTCCGCTCCAACTGCTCCAGGGGAAGTGTAGGGTGTAGTCTTACAGGCCTGTGGGGCTTGAAGGCTGCATTCTATTGGTCATGTGTTGAGTATGCGAAGCAGGGGTTGCTCCTCGTGCTCGCGAGGCATGCTGCGCATGAAAATGGATCCAAACGTGAAGGCAAGCGAAAGCTAGCCAGGCCAGGTTCCAATGCGACAAGCCACAAATGAAGGCTTAAGCAATGAGAGCTCGTGCGAATCGGGGATGTAGAGGATCCTTCTTCAGAAGCCGCTTACCTTCTTGAGTGGTGCATTTGTCGTGCGTTTCTGCTGAGGAGCCTGGCCAGTAGATGTCAACAGCAAGGAGCTTTGTACTCTCTGCTTGCTGTCTCGGACGTTAGTGCTTCGTGCTGAGCTTGCACATCCTTTGGCTCGAGACTGAGACCCTGTAAACCCAATGCATCGAGGCGCTCTGGTGCTTTTAAACCCCACATGCTAAACCCTAACGGTTTAGGGTTTAGGGTTTAGGGTTTAGGGTTTAGAACCCTAATGTCTAGGCAGGTTGCACAGCGCCTGGCGAAGGCTACGGTAAGGGCGTTGGCTCTCGCGACTGACTCTCATTCAGTGACAGCTCCACAGCATGCTCCTGCAAAGCCGGACGCATGAGGTCTTGTGCTTCTTAGGTGGAGTTCGTGAGCTTATGCCATAGTTTTCGGCATTGCGGCTTAGCTGCTTAACTCTGTTAGTTGAATGTTTCCATGGGCGCAGTGCATCCTGGCATCTCAAATCCCTTCCCGAAGTCTCATCCTCTCTCATACCCGAGAGCCTTAAACGCCCCTCCAAACCCGTAGAACCCCTTAAAAACCCGAAAAAAAACCCGCAAAAAAAACAGTCCAAAGCCCTAAAACCAGCTCGGGGACCAGGAATCTCCTCGGGTACCTCCGCCTCCTCCACCTTGCAAGGCCGGGGTTCCCAGGCACTTCGCTCAGGACTTGCCGCACCTTCCGGGAGTCTTAGGGTTTAGGGGTTTGGGGTTTAGGGGTTTTTAGGGGTTATAGGGGTTTAGGGGTCAAGGGTTTAGGGGTTTAGGGATTTAGGGGTATTGGGGTTTAGGGTTTCAGGGTTTTAGGGGTTAGGGCTAGGGAGTTTCGAACTTGCTTGGAAAGCATCGAAAAGGGGTACTACGCGTATTTTTTGCGGCAGCACCAGCACTCGGGTACTAGGGGTTTGGGTTTTGCATGGTTTTGCGGTTTTAGGCTTGGGGGGGCCTAGGGTTACTATAACAGTTCATATAAGGGTTACTATACAAAGGTTAATTAAAAAGGCTTGGGGCTGTCTTAGGTGTCTCTATAAGGGGTACTATGGGAGAGTTTAGGGCTCTATAAGGGCTACTATCGGAGAGTGGACTGTTGCAGGATGCAAGCCTGTTGCTAGCCATCCATTGCCATCCCAGAGAACAGGCCTGCATGTAAGGTTTAAGGATGGGTGGGGTGTGGGGCTTACGGTTTCCAGGGCTTAAAATTCAGGGTTAAGGAGGTGGAGTACGTTTATGACCTGGCGTCTCGGCTGCGATCAGGACCTCGACTCTGACTGTGGATATTGAGAGGGATAAGCAGAAATTGGGGCAACTTTAGGCAAGCTTAACAGTTACTGTAGCTAGTTGTGAAAGTGTCAAAACTCAGGATCAGAAGTGTGGTGCGTCCTTCCTATCCTGACTGGGAACAGAACGCTGAACACGTCTATCTCACTGACACATGCTACCGCTTTTGGCCATGACGCGGACTAACAGCGGATCTCTGCTTCAGCGGCAAATGCTCTGAACTAGGCTCGGCCAAACTCTATCCTGCAATCCACAGAGATAGTCAACACACCAGACAACGGCACGCGACTAAAGCTGTGTTCGTGCGTCTGCACAGGACCAGAACTGGGGTTTGAGAGTCCGCACAAAATTCAATAACACCTTCGCAGTTCGAGCATGCTGGACCTTGCATGCACTCCCAAATCGTGTACTCTGAACTTGCACATTGGAACAAGGTGACCCCAATTGACCCCAATTTCATAGGATCCCTCCCACAAACGCCACGCAGATCACAGAACCCAAAAAGAAGCTGTAAGCCCAAAAGAAGCCAAGGTTGCACATGCATGCGAAAGCAGCCGGGGGCTACCTTAATATGATATATAATATGAGGTCATGTAATACAATACACCGTAATGGAACACACTGCTGAATTATATGCTTTATAAAATTTGCAAAGACGGTGGACGAAGCCTCAGAACCGACCCCAGATTCAACCCGAGCCTTGTATCGCAGCAGGCTGCTGCTGGGTCGCAGTGTGTTTGCCGAGCAGACTCTGTCTAAGAAACATAGCTACGGAACGGTTGATGATACTATATGATACTGCCAGCAACTACTGAACACTTGATGATACTACCATTGTCTTTCATTGTGACTCAGAGTCCTTTATCCTAGTGGGGTACCAGGCAACGAAGGCTCGAAGCGAGTCTACAATATACAGGGGCTGCACGAAGGATTTGTTGCAAATTGCACCCACGCTGCTTCTGAGAAAGGGCGAATATCTGTACTGTTATCAGGTTCCCGGCCTTGTTTTGCATGGCCTAGCGATCCCATGAGCTTCTGAAAGTCCTTGGCTCGTTGGGACTGGAAAAGTTTCTTTTTGCGGTTGTCCTTATTGAGTTTTTTTTTGAGGAGGGAGAGTTGGGGATATTATCCATGCGGCTTGGCTAGGACGAACCTGCATCGCAGGTGTAACTGATGGAAGGTTAGGGGTGAAGGTTAAGGGTTTTGTGGTCAGGGATTAGGAATGCTTAGATTTAGGGCGTTCCAGCTTAAGGCTTCGTTGCTTTAGGGTTTAGCGGCCTTGGCGCTTGTGGATTTAGGCGTTCAAGGGCATATTGAGCTTGGTTTGCGACTTGGCACTCAATCTCAAGGATTTCGGGGAGGGGTCGGTAATAGTCCAACGGCACGAGTCAAAATACACCTTGTAGCAGCAAAAAGAAAAGTGTGGACATCTCAGCAGGCAAGGACATGCTGCTGAGCTGTTTGACACCATCTCGACTGTACGGCTTTCTTGACATGATAAACAAACAGCCCCTGCAAGGGAACATTTGTACAGGATGCTGCCCCTCTGAATGCGTGCAAAACACACGAGCAGCCACTAGACATGCGCTCGAATTGGATGTGCATGCGTGGGGGTTCCTCATTCTGAAGCTGGCAGCCGGGAGCCATCAGGAGTAACTAGGATGAACACATGCCAGGGTTTGAGCCTTTTCTGATATGGGCGGGCGCACACTGCAAGCCAAGGGGCACTGGAAAATGCCTCTTGCATGCGCAGGAGGGCCTCGGGAACGTGTCTAGACTGGGGGATTGCTGAAGCGCTGAGAGCAACGACGCAATCTGACGACGAATACCCAGCATGTGTAGCGGAGAAGACCGTCGAGATCTGTCGAGCTTACTTATGTTAAGGGGGTATCTACAGGCTCTTATACTTGGGACCTAGGATCCGAGATAGTAGTTCTACAAAATCTACCTAGCCTTGAGGACTGGCTCTGCTATGGCCGGGTGTGCCCTTCGCCGCTGTAGCCCCACAAAGAAGGTAACAAGCAAGGAAAAGGTAACCAGAAGGGCACAATAGGGTACGTTGTTACAATGCACCATAAAGCCTTACGAAAGGTAGGGCGCTCGAACTCCTCGATGATCAAGCCCTTATACGAAACCCCTGTAGTACTAACTCTAGCTACCTTTGTGGTAACCCTATTCCGATTCAGAATTACTGCTCTGGTTTCCGGCAACAGAACCCTTTTAAAGGAGCGCTTGAAGTAGCCTCGGCAATGTTTTGCTTGACGAAGGCGTTCATGGCATTGAAGCCGCCGGGCATCTGGGAGACCAAGTCGTCGATCCTGAGGTTCGGGGTTTTTCCCACCAGCCCAGCTGGGTTTACGGCTTCAGGCACGGATTCCAGTAAGAAGTCTCTCCACGCGTATGAAACAAACGAAATCGAGCTCAGGCATGGAAAACCACCAACTAAGACCATAGACCTAACCAACACCAAGAAGCAGCTCACTTCCATCATAGCTGGCCAACTTGCTACCACCGAACTATCTCCAACAACTAGTAACTAGCTGAAACAAAATCAAGAGGGCCAATTCTGGGGTTTAGGTGTGAGCTGGGCCCACGATCGCAGAGAAGCTCATGAATACCGAAACTCCAAAACTATAAACCTGTGCCGGGCTTCATGTCCTTATCCTTTTGCACGGAGGCAGTTGCATCTTCCAGCTTCAATGTTGATAGCCGCTCGGCTATGCGCATGGCGACATCAACACCCGCCTGGCTCCAAGCTTCTCCATGGACCCACGAGAACAGCTTTGGCTCAGGATTTGTCTCTGTAGTCGCTTGTGCCGACAAGTGCATGCTGCGGCCGTTGCTTACCGTTTGTTGAAGCCTGGTCTCATTCTGAAAATCTCGCGTCTCGGGAGCACAGCGACAGCCTAGCTGGTCCGAGTCCGGCTGTTCAGGGCCCGGAGTGTCTAAAGTCTAGAGGCACCAGTAGGCCGAAACGTCACACTACCGCCGTGATTCTCGTGATACTCACACGACTTAGAAGATACGATCAGCCGGGAATGGAGTGAAGTCGACAGAAGACCCACTAAGAACCCTTGCACATTGCACGCAATACTTTCGCAACATCGGCGATATTTTGACAGGATCCTGAACACCAAGTGCAAAGCTTGTATTCGCCCTCGCACGAGCTCGCGCATGCTCCAAGGGTGCAAACCTTGAAGATGATGCAACGACCGAGGTTTCGCTCGTATCTGATAGTCATGCCACAGACCAAGAACCCGCCAAGAAGAGCAACCCTCGGATAGTGGCTGCGACTGCACGGCGGCCAAACAAATTGAACTGAAGCTCCGAAAAATACCCAGCAAGGCACCTTGCCCTTGTGCAGGACACCGGTGGCAGTGCACAGCCAAAGTCCTTCGGAGGAGCGCGGGACGTAGTACAGCAGTGCTTCAACTTCAAGACTCAAGACTGGAGTTTAGGGCTCTAGGGTTTAGGGTTTGAAGGGCTCAAGCTTCGAGTCCCATGTTGGGGTTGGGGCGCTGAGGGTCCTGACACCGGAACCCTTCTCCCAACGCGCAATTCCGTACATCTCAGCCCTTTGCGAGCCTCACTGGCGAATTGATCCTGCATTCGGAGACGTGCAAACAGGCCTCTCGAAGGAAAATGGCAGGTCCAAACTCAAACTTGACGGGCAGAACCATTCTCAACCACGCACTCACCATCCCCAAGACTGATTTAATACCGTCTCTACTTTCCCCAAAGGCTCCTTCGAAACTATTTTGGCGATCGCCGATTTCCTTCGTCTGCAGCACCTGGCAGGACACGCACCCAGCCCCTGCAAAGAAACAATTCAATTCAAGCCATTACCCGTCGCTGATTGATGCTAGCTGTGGCGGCGGTGGATCGTCGTCGTCGTCTTGATCGTAGTCGTAATCGTGATGGTCATGAATGGTCGTCGTGATGTCGTCGTCGATCTTATTCGCGGTCGTGGGCGTCGCGGTATTACAGCAGCAGCCAGCAGATTCATCAGCTGCAGCAGCATCAGCAGCAGCAAGCCAACAAAGAGGAGATGCCGTTGCGAGCGGCGCCCGTCTGTGTACTACTTAGTTCATTAACATGTAAGTACTTGGCGGGTTCGATAGCCGAAGCCTCGAACAAGCACCATGCTCGTGTCAACGGCATCGCTTCGTCATCAAGGATCCTTAGTCACAAAGTCTCAAAAAACGAGCACATCAGCAGGGCCAGGGCCAGGGCGTCAGCCAAGCTGACAAGTGCAACCAATCTCGCAGAGAAGGGCGCTGCATGCTGCACATTCAAGGTCAGACAGGAATCCAGATGCATAGCTCGAACGTAGAGGTGCCACCCGGTCACCAACACACCCAGAGCAACCCGTAAATCCGAGGAGCCCTGGAGTGCTCGTGTGAAAATTGCTTACAGGAGGCATGCTGGCTCATCTGGGGTCTACGGCTCCGGTTCGGGTTTGTTCAAGCTTTCCTTTAAGAGAGAGTGCCAAGGGTCATGGCAGTTCCAGCGCAATACCCGCAGGTCAGCGTCAAATAGAAGGATGACTCCTCCCAGCTTTGCCCGACCTCCTCTGCCACATTCCATTGATTGTTACCTTGGGCTTTGATGCTTGCCGCAAGACCCATACAGCGCAGACTGTTTGAAAAACCTGAATCCAAACATGTCAGCGGGGACACCTCAAAGTTCTGTTCCACACGCTTTGCCAGGATATGCTGTACATCCCATGACACCCTCTTGAAACCCAAGTGGAACATGCTTCGCTCGAAGGCTGAGGGCACATCGAAAATGAAATACATGACCCCCATGTTTAGCGGTGAGGACCCTTGGGGTGTATTAGGCCATACAAACTGGGCCGCTCGAGGAATGGAAAACGGAATGGTCTGAGTTGACATCGGGGTTTGATTGACTAGCAATGTTATGCCCTTAGAGTCCCTATAGATATATATATATATGTTTTACTTTATTTATTTATTGAAAGATACACTCCAAGCCCTAGGCTGACTCATGAGGCCCTGATCGTCATAAGGCTCAAGATTCAGGGGAAACCGATCCCTGAACACATACATCCAAGCCCTTTGTGAACCCGTGCTGAGCCAAGGCCAAGTCCTAAATCCTGAAACCCCCTGCGCCCCAAAAACTCCGAATTCTGGAAGCCCAACACCGAAATTCTGTCAGTCAATCTCAACCCTACTTGTAAGTGATTGAAACCCTAAATCGACCGAACCCTGTAGAAAGCCTAGACAGAATTCAGCGGAGGCGGCTGAGGCTGCAGATCCAATACGTGCGATCGGCCCAATTGCCAATCTTAGATTACCGCTTCGTTGAGAAAGTCTTCGCAGCATTTCAGCTTCAAAGGCTTTTAGAACTTTCGGGGATGTAGACAGGGATTTGAAAGTTTAGGGTTCGGGACTGTCGATACGAGTACACAAAGCTTTGACCGCTTTGCAGATGCGAGTTGATACTGGGGCCTTAATGATTGGAATCGGATTTGGGGGTAACTACTCAGACGCCAGTATTAAGGCAGACAGTATTAAGCCAACCTCCTGGCGCACTCCAAACCCTACACCCTATAGCTGCCCTAGTTCACTCATGTCTTTCTGATTGCTACTTTCCAACCCTCTATTGTCACAGTGACCGACCAATGTCGCAACCACGAAAGTGGCGAATTGCAAGTGGTGAGGCACGTGGACTGCAAGAGAAATCCGCAGCTGGTCATAAAACCAGGCTGATGATGCCAACTTGCTAGCGACCTAATTAAATATAAACATATTGCGAACCTTAAAACAAGTCCCCGGCCGGGAGGACCCATGAATGATGGGGGGCCGGGCAAGTAACCATAGTTATCATCACGACCTCGCCTTGCCTCTCTTCCTCTGGGTTTGGTTCGCAATCTCCACAGCAGATCATTGACAAGCAAAGAAGCAAATTGTGGGTGCAGTACAGTTGAAGCACAGAGGCCCCAAGAAGCTCTTGCATTCAGAGCGGCGTAGTTGTTCGCCACGGCAACGCTTTCCGCATGCTTCCGGATGCTGAAGACAAAGTGGCGGAAGGATGTGCCCCAAAAATGCGAGATGAACCAATTGACTTTGTTCGGACCTGCGGGCATGCAATTCGACCATCATGCACTTCGAAGAGAGGCCTTTGGCAACGTCCAAAAATCAAACACACTGCAAGAGGATGATCTTTAATACCCATACCCCTACTCTGAGAAGCCCCTGAACCGCCGGCAAAACCACGCACACTAAAACCCTAAACCCTATTAGACTCCCCTACCTAAATGGGTTCTCAAGCCAAAAACAGCCCAAAACCTGGGCCTGCGAGCTCGGCGTAGGAGAGCCGTCGGCTACGGGTCAAAGGCATCACGAGGTTGGAGACCACGTAGTACATCGTGCGGTGCTGCCCTGGGCTTTCGGACCATTCGAACGGGGTTCCTTCCAGGGTGTCTTTAAAGGGATCTAAATTTAAATTCTATATCATGGCTTGGAGATGGTCTTGGGTTTGAAGGCTGCAGAGTTCGGGGTTGTTCAGGGCTTTTCCGGCGAAGACAGACGAACCGACAAGTAAGAGCAACAAGACCAAGCCGAGCCCTTGTCAGGACTTCAACCGGAAAGAACCGAACATGTTCGATCGTAGGAGACAGCCCAAAGCCCGTGGGATACCCAAACCACAAGTACCCGAAGCTGGCCAAGTCTCTGATCAAGGGCTCGAAGGTGGAGTAGAACTTCCACCTGGTCTGCGGGGCTCAGACTGGTTTTGTGGGACCTTCCAGAACTTCGCATTGTCCCTTGTGCAGTCTCCGAGGTCCCAGCAGAACATCAGCTCTAGGGCGGGGATATGGCCGATATGGGTTCAGGGTTTTAGGATTCTCTCTCTCATGAGCAGCATGCCAATTCGCCAAGACTGGCCGACGGGGCATCCTACAGAAAGATGCATTGTAGCATGTTTTCCTACATTCTAGTATGTGTTAGTATCTTGAAGTATATAGTCGCTTTTTATATAAGATTCACGTATATTAAAACATATCACAGGCTCACTCTCGAGCCGGCCCGATCTTCAGGGTCTCCGGGTTTCTCAGGGTTACGGATCGAGCCTCAAAAGCCCAGCATGCCTGAACCTGAAGTAGCAGTAGCAGTACAGTAGTAGCAGTAGCAGTAGTAGCAGTAGTAGTAGTAGTAGTAGTAGTAGTAGTAGCAGTAGCAGTAGCAGTAGTGGTAGCGCAGTGGAGGCAGTCATAGCAGTAGTGGTAGTAGTGTGAACAGTCTCCAGCCACAAGGAGTCAGGGCTAGCTCGTCCAGTTCGATGCCTTGTTGAAGCATCCCAAAAACCCGGAAGCAATGTACCCTCAGCCCTGTTCTGAAACAGACGGCCGGGAAGCAGTTGACCGGCTCGAATCGCCCGGCCGGGTCCCCGAGGGCAGGGCTTTGGGTCAGGATTCACCTGGGATTTGGCGATCTTTGAACTTCTGGGCCAAAAAATTTTTGAATAAACCCTCCTGTCCTAAACCGCCTCAAGCCTCCCAAGTCGGAGACACGAAGTGGCTACCAAGGTTTTCGCCGAGGGCCTTCAGAGTTAAGTCTGAGGGCCTTGAGTCGCAAGGTCTCGGTCTCCAGGGCTCTCTTCAGGGTCCGAGCTTCGGGGTTCTCCATGCTTTGGTTTCGCCTGGGGTTTAGGGGTTAATTAGGGTTGAGGGTCACGGAATTAAGGTTCTGTAGTTTTCGAAAACTCGGGGCTAGAAGATGCGTCTTGAACACTCTTGCTAGAGGGTGCAGCTTTTCAAGCCGGCCTTTTGAACTTGGAGTGGAGCATCGGCAGTTCAGTAATCCTTGAAAGTGCGCGAATCGGCAGCACATGATGAAATAAGTGTTCAATTACACCTCGACGCCGATGACAACAACCATGGCGAGAGTGATGGAGGGCAAACAATGATAGCGACAACTGAAATTCGAAAACTCAATCATCGCCTGAAAGAAATGACCAGCCAGACTGGCATCAATAGCAACTATACTCACATCCACACTAAACCCTGAACCATAAGCCCTAAACAGAGCCAAATTCGAGGTTGGTAAAGGTAGCGAAAACCATAGCTACCTTTAGTAGATGCGGTGGTAATAGAAAGCCACGGAGTTCGAACTGAGACCTGGCCGAAGACCACCGGACTGACGGCAGGGCGCTTTCTTCAGCTCTCTCTGGTGCTCCTGCGGTGTTGGTAGACGTGTTGAGTTGAAAGGTTTTGTGGGTGATCTAGCCCCTGCCTCCTTAGTCAAAACCTTACGCCCTACAATACACCTCACGGCGAGCGATCTGTTTGGAGTCCATGCTCCTAATCTTGGCTAGGAGGGGTTCCAAACGCAGGTCAGGCAGGCTTGGACTTCATCGTGGTTGCATATAGCATACTCACACACACACAGGGACAGTTGGCTTGCTTGTGCGGGGACGCATGGTCTGCTTTCATGGGCCAAATGAAACCATGACTTGCTATGGTGGCATTGGGGCCGAATGAAACCGGCACTTTCCTTTGCGAAGGACATCTATGCCTCCCTGGCATGTCTAGTGCACCAAGTTTGTCCTTGTCAGGGTACTACAATGCATGGCAGCGAACCGAACGACCCTCGAGCCCTAAACCCTCTAAGCCTTAAGCCCTAAACCCTGTTTTTGCATCCAGGCCCATTGCGACTGCTGTACCCAGAAACTGGGCCATTCAAACCTGCAACCCTAAACCCCTGTTTTTTTGAGCAGGGGCTGCAGCGCACATTGCCCTGATCCTTCAGCTGCCGCAAAACCCCTCAACCCCGAAACCCTACAACCTCAACCCCCAAACCCCCTAAAGCCTGCAATCATGAACCCCAGACCCTACCCTAAAGCCTACAATCCCGATCCTTAAACTTTCCTGCCCTGGCTGCTTGGAGGTTCAGGGGTAGTTATAAGTGGGGTTATAAGTAGGGTAACTATAAGCATAACCCATATTAGGGGACATATAACTCCACTTATAACTAACCATGAACCTCCAAGTGTCCTTGAGCTTGTACTCCCGCAGTGTCAGAGGAGTGAAGTTCCAGCCGAGTGCTGCGAGAATCAGGGCCAGGACCAGGCCTGGAAGACAGGGTTCAGGGTTTAGGGGTTTAGGGGGTTTAGGGTTTGTAGGGTTTTAGGGTTTAGGGTTGAGGGTTTAGGGTTTAGGGTTTAGGGGTTTAGAGGTTCAGAGTTTAGGGTTTAGGGTTTTAAGGCTTTAGGGGTTTAGGGTTTAGGGTTTAGAGGTTCAGAGTTTAGGGTTTTGGGTTTAGGGTTTATAGGGCTTTTTTTTGGAGACTCACACTCGGACAAAGCCTGGCAAGGTCTGCAGCGATGCAGTCATGATAGGTCCAGTGACAACACATCAAAGTCGGGGTCACTTAAGGGTTTTGGGTTTAGGGGTTTAGGGGTTAGAGCCTTTACCCCTATGTAGGGGCCTCAATAACAACCAATACTATGTCGGGTTTCCTTATCTAAGCATAGTATAAACGGCCCCAAAACCCTATTCTAATAAGTAAGGCCCCTCTGTTAAACCCTAAACCCTAAAGTTTAGATTAAGGTTTAGGGCTTGTGGCTTCAGGCCTTCAGGAACATTAGGGGTTCTTTCCCTCCTACCTAGCAAGGACGAGCCCTAATTTAGAGAACTACCCACATGATGGCTAGAGAAGTTGAAGTATAGTGAGCTCTAACCTCAAGAACCAGAGGTTGCGGTGGGATACGAACAGCAGCTCTGGCGGCTCGTGTTTCGGCTATTGATGACTGGACCTGCTTCTCACATCTATCTATCTCCCCATCTACTTTCTATCTATCTATCTATCTATGTATTGTATAGGCATAGGCAGACAGATAGATAAACAGATAGATATCGAGAGAGGGAGATCGATAGGTAGATAGGTAGATAGACAGCTGGATAGGCAGGCAGGCAGGCAGGCAGGCAGACTGACAGACAGACGGACAGACGGACACAAACAGCTACTCTTATCATGATCATCATCGCCAAGTCTCCCCATAGACAAATCTCTAAACCTCAAACCCCCGAGCCCCACCTCACGTAAGGCCCTCACATACCAAACTGACAGCGACCACGAGGGATGATAGCAACTGTATCCGGGTCCCTCTATACTCCGACTTTACCAGTACAAGCGCGGGGTCTAAGGCTAAGGCCTGACCCAACTTACACTTGTACCCTGAAAGAGCTGCTTACAAGAGTTGCCCAGCATTTCGCTTCGGCCGCGCAGCTAGCACAAGCGCAGCCCACCACGAAGCGTGCTTCCAGTAGAGAAGCCGTCGACTCGGGGCAAGGAATGAATGGGGGTGCAACCATAAGCATTGTAGGATCCCTTAAAAATTCCTTTTACGGGCTCTGTAAGGGTTGCATAATTTAGGAGCGGAGACCGTGAGGTGAATGCTAATGCTAGCACCTAAAGGCCTAAAGATCTCAAACTCTCGGTCATTGTCACGACAGGTTTCCGCCACTAGGCCGTTTGTTCGTGGTCGTTTCTTGTCATGAGGATCCGACTGTATGGTGCTCTTGGGGACTATGTTGTAAGGGGTCCCGAATTTTCTGAAACTCCCACCACAGTAGTCACTGCCTCTAAGTATTCACGCAGATAGGACATCGTAGAGCAACTGCCAAACTATAGTTCCACGGAGCCACTCAAGATCCATGAGAAACAGTAAGACACACGTCGACGACACAGCAGCCGTAAGGGATCGAGGCAATTGAGGGGTAGCGCCATCTGAAAGTTCCTGGTTCGTTCTGGCAACGGCCGGGAGTGTTTCAACAATGACATCGACGGCACGATTCTGATTCCGAGTTGATTGCACTTTTCGCGTGGTGGCTATATTGGTGATGAAGAATCAGGATGTAGTACCAGGTAGCTGGTGACGGATGTCGTGGGACCCCGCTCCACCCCAATCGAAGTGGTCTGCAAGACGAGGCACAGTGAAGATCACCAAGTCAAGCACCAGCCACCTCAAGTCTTTCGACACTTCCACTCCAACTAAGACCTTATCAAACCAGAAGAAGGCCCTTATACTGTGGATCCCGTTGGGGGTATCTCTGTTGTTGTGAAAAACAGGAGCTGCCTGGCATTGGCTCGGGATGGAACCGCTTTTTCCCTTCTGCGAGAAGGACAAGATGTTTAGATGTAGCAGGGGAGAACCCGAGTTATCTCAAACAGAGAGGACACTTTGATTGTGCAATTGCGACGATGGCATTTAGCAGCCCTCTCACCTAACGCCTTCGTGACCACTATGGGGGGGGGTGTATATATACTTGGCATTGTCGGTCACGAGTTTTGTTTAGCCTCTCGCGCACAGCAGTGCGACGGCAAGAAGCACACAACTGGCCTGATGTCATTTACTTCAAACTGACTAAGCCTTGCCCTCCTGAACCGTCGTCAACAGCAAAGACTGTCCCTTTTTCAACGTAGTAGTAGTAGTAGTAGTAGTAGTAGTAGTAGTAGTAGTAGTAGTTCTTGTTTGTGGCGAAGGAGCCCCAGTAGCGGCACGCGGAGAGGAGCCACGCGGATGAGAGTCACTGGAAACGGAACACCTGGGCTTTGGCGTCCTCATATAGTTCTGGTGCGATATGGCCCAAAACCCCACTCCAAATAATCATCGCAACATATAGCCCAAAACCCTATTTCCCTCTCCCGCGCTCTCGAGCTTCGGGAAAGACCAGCGCTAAAGATGCACAGTAGTGACAAAAATCTCAAAAACTCTATTCCAATTCTTCAGGCCCCCTACACTAGACCCTTAATTATAGCTTCGGTCAGAAGGGGCCGGCTCGTCGGGTTTGCTCAGTCGCCTTAAAACCAAGGTCAGCAACCTGCTCGAGGACTCTGAAATGGGAACCGAACCGCCCCCCTCCCTCCTCCGCGAATTTGGGTCCAGATATTTGCTGAAACTCCCAGACTTTTGAACCTCCGCGAATTTGGGTGAAGTTGTTTGCTGGAACTCCCAGACTTTTGAACCTTCGCGAATTTGGGTCCAGTTATTTCCTGAAACTCCCACGAGTTTGGGCCAGAAGGCTGAAATTGCCACGCGAAGTCTCGATGACCCGCTCCTGACAGCAGATTCCGGACCCGGGAGCCCCAATGACTTAAAGATGCCCTTGATGGGTTTTGGGGTTCAGGGTTTGGGGTTTAGGGTTTGGGGTTTGGGGTTTAGGGTTTGGGGGTTTAGGGTTTGGGGTTTAGGGTTTAGGGTTTGGGGTTTAGGTTTTAGGGTTTAGGGGAACCCTATTATACTACAGCCCCTGTAGCACCCTTAAAGGAACACTCCTATAGAACCTTCTAATCCTGCTTGTCCAGTATCATGGGGAACTAAAGCTTAACCTCCGAGATTATATTGGGATTAAGTACCCTAAAAATTAAAGCTTACCTACTCTACTACTAAGTAATGTAGGAACCCTGATTAATGAATGAAGAAACCCTGGGCCCGATAACCCCCAAAATATGACGGTTTAAATAAACAACCCTAACGAAAAACACAACATATAAACAACCCTAAAAAATATCAGGATTCATATAAACAACCCTGACGAAAACACAAAATATTGGGATTTATAGCTTAATTAGGTTCCTAGAGGATTCCAAAGGGCCCGGGGCCACGGATTAGGGTTTAGGGGTCTAGAAACCATAAACTCTACGGGCTTAGGATTTAGGGTTTGGGGGCCTAGAAACCCCTAAACCGTAAATCCATAGGGGCTTAGGGGCCTGGGGTTTGGGGGCTTAGAAACCCCTTTTTTTGAGCAGGGACTGCAATGAACTAAGCCCTGAATCCCTTCAGCCCAGCCCCTGACTCTTTCTAAGCCTGAAACCCTAAACCCAAAAGGGGCTTAGGGGTTTAGGGTTTGGGGGCTGAGACCAAGAGCTTCGGGCACGGGAGCCTGAAACCCGAACCTTCTAGCTCCAACGCATGGGCCTGAAGGATCACCAATAATTGTTGGGGGCTCCTGCTTACAACTATAACTATGGTATAACATGTATCCCAAACCTTGTTCTTGCTGTGAAGGCTGGCTGCAGGGAAGAACGAATAGATCCAGACTCTACGAACCCCTGACTGATCTGCAGGTGGACAAATCCTTTAAACTTTTCTGCTCGAAACACGGTCGTCTTGAATTGGGAGTCGCAGGCATCGAATCTGTAGGGCTTAGGATTTAGGGGTGCTGGAAGAAACGGCTCCTCTGGAACTCCTTTTGCGGTGAGGAGCAGCCTTGGTTTTGGCTCGAAGGGAGGCTCTAAGTTTTGATGATATCGGATCTGATTGTCTGTACTGTAGGGGCCTTAATAATCAGAATAGGGTTTCGGGCCCATTATACTATACTTAACAAGGAACCCCCAAAATAGTATAGATAATTATTAGGGCCATTATATTTGGTTTTTTCTGTACTGACGGCAGCGATGCCGGGACTGGCTCGGATAGTGGTAAGAACCCTTGCCCAACCACTGGATGCCCGTTTGCCACGCAGTTTAAAGACCGACGTCCACCCTTGGAACACCTGCTAGGAATCTCTGTTAACGTACATACATAGCATGCATACATACATACATACATACCTATATATATATATATGTATGTATATATCCCCTTAGTTGCAGCGCGATGGTTTGTGAATTGCCTGCTTAACCGTCCAACCGAGGTGCTGTGCTCCAGGGTGCAGGTATGCTGAAGGGTCGCTTCTAGCTTGGTACTTGCAATGGTATACTAGATTAGCCTGCTATATCAGTCACATGAGTCACCTACTCTACAAAATTTGTGGCATGGCCAACCAAGCAGCAGATGCCGATTTGTCAGCGGCTGAACCATATTCTTTGCCGCTGCAGCCTGCAGATGCTCGGCTTCGGCCATGCTGCGGCAAGAATTAAATAGGTTTTTCGGGCATACTGTACTGGAATTATATTGGGACTATCAGGGGATACCTTTGCTGATTCTACTAAGCCGCTGAGGCCATCGGGTTGAAGCACTTTGAAAACCAAGAAGTCTTGCTTCACTTGGGTCTCTGCGCGTACTTTCGCCTCTCAGCCTCTTAGCATTTAACCCGAAAGTCTGTTTAGAGAGAGAGAGAGAGGGTCAGAGGGAGAGAGACAGAGAGGGTCTACGGCAAGCGCCAGAGGTTCGAAGAAGAGCTGGAGGCAATACTTACCGAAGGCCATGCTCTCACGGTGGCGCTTTACATAAAACCCTGCTGATGCAAACACACTAGGCCACTAAGCTCACATGCCACATCGTATGCCAGCTGAACCCAACAGTTGCAATGAGGCGACAAAGCAGTTCCTCATAAAGACGCGATTGTAAAACATGGCGAGAGGCATCGTGGGCATGAAAAGGAGATACAACCTCGGCAGGGCATCGCAGAGTGCGGAACAGGAGGGTCAGGGTCCGGAAGGCATGAATATACGTTGAGTACTGGTTACGTTTCCGAATTCCATGCTCGGAGGTCGTTAGGGTGTGCTGCTTTGGGGCGCGGGCGTGGCAACCACTGGTATTTCCTGGCCTTCAACCTTTGGATGAAGTCCTACTGAACAAGCAGCCAAGACAAGGAATCTTGGGATTTGTGAGTCAGGCCCGACATTTATGGCTCACCACAACCCATGAGATTGCATCCCTGACTGCCTCTGTATCTTTCCCTCTCCTCTCTCTCTCTCTCTCTCTCTCTCGCGCTCTCGCGCTCTCTGCCTCTCTGCCACTGCCAACAGAGCTATTGATTGAACCGTGCTGGACAAAAGAGAGGAACAACGTGTTTCATACAAATGTCGTTACGAGGTTCGATACAGCAGCCTATACATGCAGCCTGGTGCATGATGCGCACACAGGTCCGCAGGATCTTTAAGTCCTTCGAAAACCTATCCTGCCAGATGTACAACAGCCAGTGTCGAGCGGGCACGAGTCTTGAATGCTGGCCTTGGTGCTTCGAACTTGAATTGGCTTACCGTTTTTGGGCTGTGCTTTACTGGTTTGCCCCTTCTTTCCCTTCCCCGCGCCTTCTCGACCAAGTTCTGTGCCAGTTGCGCCGCCAGGGCAGCGGCCGAGTTCATGGACCAGGACTCCTGCTTTGGCGGCCCTAGACCCTTCACGGCAGCTTTAGCTGCGGGAATCTCAGGCCTTTCACCAACACTTACCCTAACAATGGAAAGCCTGGAACCCAGATCTTCCTGCGAAGAGTCTCGCAGGTCAAAGGTCAAAGGTTCGCTCTCTGGGAAGGCTTCGGGCTTGAAGGTGCGCTTCAAGTGCGGTCCTGCCTAGAGGATCTCGAGGGCTGCTACTAGTACTATCGCAGAGGTGCCAGAGTCCTGAAGTTAGGACTTTGGAGTTCACTGCATGGCTCTGCTGCGAATGCTTTCTTCTGACACAAAGGGAGGCGTCACGTGGCACAGATGGGCTATCCAAGCGGAGCACCAGCCGTTGAGAAGGAGCATGGATATGGGGTCTTCCGCTTCGAATCGATCCAGGGTCTCCAAGGGCCCGTCGGAGTGTCCACGGGCCAACATCATGTCCAAGGCTTATTCACGTATTCGGGGATGTCAGGGGTTAGGTCTAGGTTAGGAACCTGAACCTGAACCATGTTGTCCTCAAAACTGCCCTGAAGACTTTCAGGTCCATGTCATCTGCAGGCACTACTCCAGGAGTCTACGACGGAGACTGGTCTCTGTCAGGGGCCAACTCCAGTCTGGCGCACAAAAAATTCAAGAGGTCTCGCTTAGCGGCCCTTTGAAACCAAACAACGCAGAACTTGGGGCCGTGAACACCACTCTTTGGAAATAATTAATAACTTTCTCATGACGAGTCTCCTCGCTGGAGTTGCTGGTGCCCAAAAAGGGGTGGTGCGTGTTGCGAAACCTTGTGCGCCATGCGTCTCGTGTTCACAGGAGATATCTGGGAATAAACGCATGCAAAACAAATGCTAGCAACGTTCTCATCGACGACGACGTCAACATCATCATCACCATAATCACGATCATCATTCTCAGCATCATCATCATAAGGGCAGATGCTGCAGACTGTGGGATCAGGCACAAGGAGGCATGGTAGGTGCTGGTGGTTACGCTTGTCGTAGCAGCAGCAGGAACAGGAGCGGCAGCAGGAGCAAGAAGAGGTGATGGTATTCGTCGTCGCCGTCGTCGTCGTAGTGCTGCTGTTGCTACCACAGCCAAACTGCACGACTAGATTCGACCACACCACGAAGACGACGCCGACGACGACCATTTTTTGCTCAGTTACTACTCCATCCTTCCTTGCTTGCTTGCTTGCTCATCATCTACTTCCACTACCACTACCAGGACTACCACCACCACTGCCACTGCCACTGCTCCTGCTCCTGCTACTACTACTACTACTACTACTACTAAAACTACTGTCATTGCCCTAAATTCTGCATGACTGTGAACATCCCCACGATTCACCTGCTACACCTTATTTAATAGTGCTCTTATGCAGGGGCTGGAAAAAGGGCTTGCGCGAATGCCCTAAATCCTGCATGACCCCATAGGGATACAACGTTGAAATTTAGGGGTTGCGGGGAAGCGGATATCGCGACATGGAATATGTGCGATGTTGTAGGTCATGCAGGATTTTGGGCATCAACAGTAGTACTGCAGCGGATGCACGAAATCTTGCACTACCTGTACATGCGTACTTCAGACGATCGTGGCGTCAAGCCTCGCACCCCCTGCGTGTCATTGGCACCTAGGCCTAGGACTACTTGAGCTGTGCAAGACTTCGGCCATTGGAACAAATCCTGCCCGTAGCTTGTCATAGCAATATTAGAAAGGGGGCACGGGGAACACAAAAAGAAGTTTCTGCTAAGTGTTGCAAGATCTTGTCCATCCACAGTAGTACTAGTACTAGCAGTAGCAGTAGCAGTAGTAGTAGTCGTAGTCGCAGTAGAAGTAGTAGTAGTCCTAGTAGTAGTAGTAGTAGTAGTAGTAGTAGTACTACTACTACTACTACTACTACTACTACTACGTACTACTACTACGACAACCGCTACTCCGGTGACAGCTGCTACTGCTACTGCTACTGCCACCGCCGCTGCCACTGGCACTGGCACTGCCACTGCGACTGCCACTGC
>CAJNDV010002202.1:50387-76931 GCA_905221635.1 Symbiodinium sp. CCMP2456
CCTAAACCCAAAACCCTAAAGCCCATCAGGTTCGCCTGCCTTCTCTGGAAGGGCATCGGTGTAGACAGTTTAGGCCCCAAGGGCGGTGCTTCCTCGGCAAGGCAAATGCTTCGCAGACGCTTGAAAGCAGGAGACACAGAAGGTTTAGGGTTTAGGCGCTCAGCCAGCGTTAACGGTAACCGTTAACGCCCGTACGTGAGCATGCAGCTGCTCGAATACAGCGAACCCAGTGAGAAACAGCCGACAGGAGCAAAGCTATGCCAGAATGAACTCGCCATCTTTCATGGCACTGCACCTGAAAGGCAGCAACCAAGATCCATCTCAGCTGCGATCGTTGTCATGCCAAAAAAGCGGATTAGTAAGCCAACGCAATTTCCCGTTCCGATCCCACAAGGCAGAGGGCAGGAAGGCCCAACATGTTTTCTACAGTGCATCACATTGAATCGAATGTGACCGTGATGCGGAGGCTAGCCAGCATCCCGGGGCAGCTCGCTTTGGTGCTAGCACGCGTCCTCGCTTGAGGGCGGACGCGCCCAGGACCTTCATGGACCTTCCTGCTCCAGCCGGGCACGGAAGGGTTGTTGCCCTGTCAAAGGGCTTCCCACGCCCCGGGCACCCATCTTGAACATCTGATGCGCGAGTTTTCGTAACACAAACAAACATTCCTCTGTTGTCGTTGTGTCCATGAACCAGGAACTGCGCGGCGGTTTCAGAAGGCCCGATGTGCGCAACAATCCTGCATTGGAGGGGTTTGGATGCGGCTTTGGAAAGCAAGCTCATCATCTGCCCAGCCGTGACGAAGGTCCATGCCAAATAATCCTGGCAAGTTTGTGGCACGTGCTTGAGTTTCTGCATGTCGTAGTGCATAGTTCTTTGGTCCTGCCCGCTGCCAGGGCAGCCCTACAGAAAGCGCGTGCCCAGGTCGACATTCCCTTTGCATCCTTGTCCATGTCCCCAAATGCCAAAGTTCTTGTCGAGGGCTATGGCTAGTCGCTTCGGTCTTGTGTGGGCCAGCCCACATAGCAGAGCACCCTTGACATAACCACGCCTCAACCCTAACTTTTGAACACTAAGACATAATGCCAACATTTCTTAAACCCTAAACCTTCAAATCTAAGCCCAAAATATGCCTCTACTCTAAAGCCTAAGCCTTAAACCCCCAAGCCACGGCACTTGGTGGCTACGGCCATGACCAGAGCTGGATGCCGACGGTAAGCCTGGCACATCCCACAGAGCTTATCACGCAACAGCCAGCGAGGTTTCTCAAATTTCAGAAAGATCTGAAAGCAAGAACAGTAACTAAGGATAAGGACAAGACTACTCAGCGATTGATAACAAAGTAACCATAACAATCTTGATGATCTTGTCACCTTGCCAGTAATTGTCAGTGATGGTCGCTCGAAATGAGTGCAACTGCAGCTCTTCGTTCAAGTTCATTTGGGTAGTTTTCTACTTCAGGGTCCCTTTTTAGGTTCCCAACCTAGTACGGCAGCGTTATACAAAGGACCCTAAAAGGGACCCTAAACCCTAAACCCTAATCCCTAAACCCTTATCCCTAAACCCTGAAAGCCCTAAGAGAACTACCCTAATATGCAGGTCTCACCTGGCCGGCTGATGCCCAGGATCTCACGCACAGCACCGATCTCCTCCCTCGACAGCCCATCAGCGCGAATTCCGCTGTCCTGGATGTGGGTAGTTCTCTAAATTAGGGACCTTTTAGGTCCCCAGTGTACTACGGCATGCTTATAAAGTGGACCCTAATTTAGAGAACTACCCATCTGCGTCCGATTCCCCCACAAAAAAGAGAACAGGTGGACGCTCCAAGTTCAAGCCTCCCGGGGCGAGTCCAAGGGCGCAGCATTTCTTCTCGAGGCCGGGCCCGCCCCGGCCTCTTCCAGGAGCGGCTTGGAGGAGTCCTTCGGTTGATGGACAAAATCCTGCATGACCTTATATCCCGAACCTATGGGATTTATGGTACTATACTATATTTGGGTCATGCAGAATTTTGCCCATCAACAGTTACGCACGCGGGCGCAAGCGCGCGAGGGCGCAAGCGAGGCGGACGGAGGTCTGTTGGAGTCAAGCTGCTGGGCTCAAAGCAAGATCCTCGTCCGCGTCTGCGTCACTCTCGGCCTCCAGAAGGCTCCTCCCAAAGCCGCCTGGGAGTTCGGAAGCAGCCTCACAGATGGCCACCACGGCCTCGGCCGTGGTGGCTGTGGGCGCCTCTGCGTTTTGCAGGGCTTCCCAGCAAGTCTCCTCCACGAAGCTCGGCTTCTCCAGCGCTTTCTTGGGAAAGTCGAAGAGCCCCGAGCTGGCACCGCCGGTTCTCGCGAGTGGCAGAATGCAGGCACCCCGCTTCAGGGCCAACCGAGCTTGCTTCGCAACACCCGGACCGCCCTCCAATACGATGTACACGTCGCCCAGCAAGCTAAAGATCTCCTGCAAACCAGGCACACAAAAGGCGAATGCTTCTCGCTCGACATTCTGTGAGGAGGTCCTTTCTTTCAGAGATGCTCTCGCCGGCGCTCAGCTCCGTTCCGTGCCAGCTGCAGGCCTCCCGCGCATTAGATGAGAGACAACCTGACGTGCTCCAGACTGCTCAGAGCTGAGACTCAGGAGTCGGGAACATCAAACCCGCGGATCTCAATGCGTCGCACCTGCCCCTCAAGGACAAGGTTGTGCAGTATAGTCTCGCTGCAGTGTCTCGCGAAGGCATTTTGGATGCCCGGCATTCCTTTCAGGGAATCACATCGACGAACAAGCCTGACGCCCTGAAACTCGAAGTGCTGAAGCTTGACCCGAAGCCCTCATCCTCATGAAACAGCACGCTGATTAGATCAAGGTCGGCTGACTTCTGAACGAGCACTGGCCAGACCTTCTGTGAACGCAAAGACGCGGCCCTTCAGCTTTGAGGACAGGCCCTGCGCGACGAGATGTGCGAGCTCTTCGCTTTCTTTCCTTCGGGGTCACTGTGGAAAGTGCCTTTGGGTTTAAGTAAACCAAATACCTTAGGACTTTATGGTTTAGTTTCAGGTCTATGACCCTACCCTAAACCCCCTTTTTTCAACGGACCGTCTCCCTGCCTTTGGACGGAGGTGCCCCCCAAAATGCAGATCCGCAGTCGGCCATCCGGCAGCTCTTCTGCCAGTCGGGCCACGGCAGCGCGGCTCTGCTCCGACATAAACGCGGGAGGCGGGGCAAAGGCTGAAAAACGATGCTCAAGCTCCAGGCTGCTATCCGCTGCTCAACTTGTGGGCATATAGTGGTTAACAGCCAAGGACTGAATGCTTCTTGCAGATACGACAGCAAGTGTGATCGATCAAGCTATGCGGACACGACTTCGGCTGCCGAGAGCAGGGGGCGGCCGTCGCCAGTTTTAAGCTGCCAGATGCCAGATGAAAAAGGTTTCAGGGCAGTCCTAAACTTAGACAAGTCCACACCTGAGGCCGCGGGCGTGGAGGACAGTGCCGAAAGGTTTTGGCCCAGCTCCGCCAGGGTCGAGGTCGCATCTCAGGGAGGCCGGGGCTCCCATCGTGTGGCCGTGGCACAAAAAACGAAAACTTTGGCCAAGGAGCTGCTCAGGTTGAAGCCTTCTGCCGCGGCCCCGGCGGCACCGGCGGCCCCCTGCCTCAGAGACCATGTGTGAGGCCAAGCTGATACGTGCAACCCCGCAACTCCGCAGACGCGTGCCATCGCGCGCCCCTCTGCATCCCCCGATATCATCTGCAGACCTCTTCTGGCTCACAGAGCTGAGGTATGAGGATCCTCCCTGCTCACACAGCCATTGCCCTTCACTGGGAGAGAACAGAAACGTTGAACCCCGGAGACGACCCCCTAAACCCTTCCCTCTTTGTCCCCTCTTTGTCCCCTCTCCCTCTGCTCTTTTCGAAGTTCAGGTCCAGGCCTCGGAGGCGGGGGCCGGCTGGGTGGCGGCTGCGAGAGGAGCCCCTGCGGCCCCTTCGGAAGGCTCGCGCTGGCGGTGGGGGCGGAGTCCTGCGAAAGGCTGCGGGGACAGCGGGGGCCCGGGACTGTCCGGTCTCTCGCGAAGCTCTCAGCAGAGCCTTCTGTTTACTTAAGGTTCACCCAATGAAGACGTGTGATCCGTACATTCAAGCATACCTACGAGTCTTTTTTCTGTGGAAAAAGAGCACCAAGATGCAAACCTTGCAATGGACCGCCTGATCCGCCTGCAGGAGATGCCTTTGCCTGACCCCCTCAGACTCAAGCTCCACCACCCAAGTCCACGGACTCGAGAACCCACAAAGCCCAGGCCCTGAGCCGGAAAATCAGCTGTGACCACTCTCGTCTCTGTGCCTCTGTTCAAGCCCGCAGTGGAGGGGCGCAAGACAAGGAGCATTGCAGCATCGCACTCTCTCTCTCCCTCGCTCTGGCATCTCGGAAATCAGCACAACAGTGTTTCGCACGCTGCCCAGTCGATCCGACAGGCCTGAGCGCTGCAATCTGTCTTGAAACGCGAAACGCCAGCCTAGCGCTACCCGAGGGCACTCACTATAGCCGGCTGGTCGGCTCAAGCGGCGCTGGCCCTGCAAGGATGCAACCGCAAGCGACTGTAACTGGGCTGCTCTACTCTACGGAGCGCTCCCCGCGCCTCTGCCCAGATCTTTCGTTGAATCCAGGAATCCGATGAGTGCGACATTGGTTTCGTGTGGCTTCTCCTGTGTGTTCCAGTGACCGCAGTCTGGGATGTAGACGATCCCACGAAGGTCCGCGCACGTCTTGCGAAGCACGGCCGTCGAAGCTTCCATGCCACCATTCGTGTGGATGACGTTGTCGAGCTCCCCGGCGATGAATAAGAGAGGCTGCCTCGCTTGTACCGGCTTCTCCGCATGGCTCAAGGAAAACATGCAAGGAACATGAAGAGATGGCTGCGCCGGGTTGCAGGACTTTCCGTCCTCTCTTCTTCAACGGCTCCTGAACCTGCGCCCAATTTCGATCCAGGCAGCGATAGTAGTTCAGCCCTCCGCGAAATCCTGAGCTGCTCTGGGATTCGTCAGCAGTTCTGTGCATATCTGTGGCAGCGCAATACCTGCAAAGACGAGCTGCCCGACTTTCGAAACTCGTCGACGAAGCGGTCCAAGGCAGGCCGGGGAAGCCAGGAGGGCAAAGGTGCCTTACTTCAACTGGCACATGGGTAGTTCTCTAAATAAAGGTCCCTTCTAGGGTCCTTTTTGTAAGGGTGCCGTACTATATTGGGGACCTAAGAGGGGACCCTAATTTAGAAAACTACCCACATGTGGTTTCTGGAGGCTCACGCAAGCGCGGAACAGCTCTTGCCCAGACCTCAGCCTCACCCGGTGAAACGTGGCAAACGAGTAAACCTGGACTCATCCTGTCCGCAGTTCTGATTGCTTTTGCAGGAACGCCACATGGAGTTTTTTTGGTGACAGGTCTTCTTGACAAGGTTGGAGAAGCTCTCTCTATCAAGTCATGCGCTACGAGAAACCCCCCGGGCAGCAACTGAACCGTCTGTCTTCTTCATGAGCCTTGGCACCCCCCTGACCGGCTGCGGAAGGCGCGTGCGGCATCCACCACTGGAGCGCTTCAGATCCTTGTTGCGGTCGGCCTGCGGGTGCTGAAACAGGCCGACAAGATGCACACTGCTGCCTTTTGCCTTTCGACAAAGGCCCACCTCCAAGGGGATGGCTTTGACTTCGGAAGTCCCCAATGCACCAGAAAGATAGATTCGGAGAAGGAAGTTCTCTGGATCGGCATCATATTCTTGATCTGCCGGGCCAGAGACAGCTGAGGGGTCGTGGACAGGCCAGGACTCTCCGTAGCGGGTGTACTCGTTATGGTAGACGATGTAGTTGAAGTTGGGACCGTGTCTCGCAGCTAGCTCGACCACGGGAGGCCGCTGGCCATGGAGGATATGCGGCGGCACGCTCATAGCACAAAGCCTCAAGAAGCTTTCGCTTCGAGTTGCTCCAAGGCCATGTGCCTAAGATATCACGAGATCCTAAATGCCAAGTTGCCGAGGGAAGGCTTCCGGAAAGAGGCTGCCAATAAGCCTCGAGCTTCACGGTTTCACAGGAGGCTCTTTTTTGGTGAAGCCGTGTCTTTGGCTGACATGATACCATACATGGAGGGCGCCCCAGTCATGGCCAACAAGGGCATAGCAATCCTTTCCAAGAGCTCCTAGGAGTGACAGCAGGTCCTTGGCTTGAAATCCTCCGCAGAAGGTGACTCACCCTTGCATTGCGGCCGAGTCTCCTTCCCTATGCTCCTGGAATCGTAGCGAGCAACCTTGGATGTGCTGTCATAAGCTCGCCCTGTCGAGGCGCTCGAGGCTGCATCCTAGACACCTCCTTGGGGGAGTCCGTGCCTCCATAACCCGGCATGTCCGGCGCCACTGCGTAGTACCCAGCCTACCCAGCCTACACTGGTCTTCGGCTTTGGAGATGTCAGAGCACATCGGAACCTGCCTCTGCCAGGGCGGGCAGCTGCCAGCGCCACGAGAACCTGTGAAACTGCGTGCAGCCGATCGGACATCTGTGGCATTACCAGGCAGCGAGGAGCCAGCATTCGGGCCAGCCATGGACGAGCAGCACCAGTGGGTTGGCCTGTGCTGCGATTCTGTGGACCAAGCCTGATTTCACTCGTTTTGGTTGAGTCCTCAACCTTCTTAGCTTCAAGGCAGGTCGCGGGATCGCCCTGCTCGGCCACTCTCATGCGCAGGTCACCGACCTGCCAGAAGAACCCCTCCTGGCCGGTAACCCCATGGCCCATGCTTTCAGTGGCCTGCAGCACACGAAGCCGGAGCTCACCAGAGGCCATCGCTCGAGAGCTTGGATCACACCTTCTCGGTTGAATCTGCCTTCTCGGAAAATCCATCTGCTCGCACACTGTGACGTCATCATGACTAGCTTGGCAAAGCTGTGTTGCGAGCTTGCGAACTTTGTCAACGTCAAGGCTGTTAAGGCCGCGGCCATGCATCCTAATATACACATGACTTGTCTTTGGCTTGAACAAGTGGCGCCTACAACAGGTTGAGGCTTGAATTCGGGGTGTTAGGGAAACACGGCTAGAGCGGTTAAAGTCTTGGAGTTTGGGGTCATCCCAATGCAATTCAATTATCCACCGAAATATCCCTCGCACCGTCCTCGCGCGGCGTGTCCGTCTCCGCATCCTCGCCTCCCTCCACAGTTGAGAGCGGCAGAGGCGGAGGGCTGCTGATGGAGTTCTTCCTGGCTTTTGCCGGACATGCTACAAATCATCTCACCTCAAGCGGAGGTCTTGTAGGATCTCTCGGGAACTTTCCGTCACAGCAAAAAGAGCCTTCCGCTGTGTTCAAGCCGAGTTTCCAAGACATGCTTTCCCTCTTTCGCTTCGCACTCTCCCTCGCTCCATATCTTCTTCTCACACGTCATTGCATGGTTCAGGACACACTTCCCCACCCAAGCGATTTCGGGGTTTTTGTCTGCCTTTCCTCTCTAGGAAGTATACGCCTTTTCTGCAGAGCAGATGGCGGAAGGCCCTAGGCCCGGGGCCCTCCCAGAAACGCGCCTCGAGCCCTGGCTGCTGCCGGCCTTGGGAGCCTCAGAGATTCTTCGCCCAAACCACGCCATTCTTCGTAGGCCGAAAGCTTTCAGAAGAGGTTGTCACTCATAGTACGACAGAATATATTATATAAGCCCTATACAGCAGTAGCTCGGTTCAGGCCCGCATGCTTGAGTTCCAAGCTTCCGTGGACTCTGCATCGTCTTCATCGCCATCCTCCCTGCCATAGAGCCGCCTCCTGGCCAACACCAACGACTCTTCCATGCTTGTCTTGTTGCGCGGGGCAGAACTATCGTGGAGGGCCTGGAAATTGAAATCAGGTCTGTTCGTGACCAGTGCTTTGCCGTCGTGTCTCAATGGTTGCTGCGAAAGCCCAAATCCACCCGAATCAAAACACAGACCCGACCTGAACCTCACCCGCCGCGTGCTATGCAGCCCGGGCCACCTCCCCTTGGCCGCGCTGGGCGAGCTCCGCACATCTGGCGGATCCGGGAAAGTCACCCGCAGCTCGCCAAGTGCCTGAAGGCAGAAAAACCTCCGTCAGCCGTTCACACAGCACCCGGCTACACCACTGCGTATATCACTGCCTGACCAAGTGATCCTCTAATTACTGTCCCACCCATGAGTCAGTTGGAAGCGAACGCGTATAAAACCAGAGCACCCTTCGCGCAGCCCACTGTCTCCCTTGTCACACAGGACAACGCATCGGCGCAGCGTCGTGATCGTCATCGTGATCGTCATCCGTGCTCGTCGGCACCGACGAGCCTTCAGGGTCGACTTGAGCCGCTGCAGATGCGGGGCCAGGTCGCCTCGAGGCGATTCCACGTTCGCAAGGGCACCCTTGTCACGCCTCTTTGGCAGTGGACCACAGCTGCCTAGACAATGAAACCCCCGTGCCTTCACGCGGGGAGGAGGCCCCTCGAGCAACGCTCTCTGCCTGGAAAGCTCAGGAGCGGAAGCGAACATTCACCAGCCGCCCATGGGATGTGAGATCCGAAGAGAGAAGGGCTTTGGCCTCGTTGAGGAGCGAGATCACCTGCTTGGCCACTGCCCGGAGGCAGGCCCCGTAGGCGTGTGCGGACTCGGGCCTCGAAATGCAGTCGCCAATCTCTGTCGGAGAGATGAGCTGTGGCATGTGATGAATCAATACTGCGACTAGGGCTGAGGTTTCTGGGGCCGCGACGCTTGGCAGGCCTGGCACAGCAGCGTCAAAGCAGCAGTGCAGTGCACCACCAAAGGAAAGACGTGACCGCATTTGCTGCCACACCAGGCTTACTCCAAGTCGACCCATGCCAGATGCTTTGGCAGCGGTGCCTTGACGAAATCGGCCGCCGTCACTATCCGTGATGCAGACTTTGCCACTGGCACCACCTCTCATGTTCGTCATTTCTGATCCAGCAGCATCCAGCAGGCTTCGCGATGAGGTTTCGCCTCTGCCAGCCACTGCCGAACGGCATCCGCCCGCTCCTACCAGGTGGACCAGTCCCATGCCCCACGCAGTGATAAGCATATCTTTAAGCTCTTCGGACACTTCCTTCCAGCTGACGATGCGACGTTCCACGGATGCGGCTGCCTCGCAAAGAAGCGAGTTCTATTTTTGTGTTGGCGCCCGCTCACAGGACTGACGGGCCTGGCCCAACTCCTCCGCCTCCCGGCGCAGCTGCGCACCGAGAATGCCCGCCTTGGGGTCCGGCTCCCGCTATGCTCCGCTGACTCCGCGACTACTGCAGCTCCCGTCACAGCCTCGCGGCTGGCTTTCGCTTCCAGATCTGCACGGAGGCTATGCACCTCGGACCTCAAACTCTCGCAGGCAAGACGCTGTTCCCTACGAGTACTGCGCCCACTCTCTTTGGCTCCGCACTCGAGCTGGACTTGGAACTGCTCCTCTTGCTCCACGCTCTTCTCTTGCTTTTTGAGCACCTGTGCCACGTTGAAGCCCAGCTCGAAGGGCCTGCCCATGGTCCCCTGCCTGAGCGCTGGGTTTGAAGTCCTTGACATCTTGCTCCTCTTCGCCTCAAAGCAGGGAAGAACGGAGGATACGGACGCGAGTCTTCGAGACGGTTCTTCGCTGTGCGGGCAAGGTGCCGAAGAGCGCCTTCGCCTTGGCGTCGCTTTCCGCCTTGACTGCCCGGGACCTGCCAGGAAGAGGCGGGTTGAGACCCTGCAGACTCTAGCAGACTCTGGCACTCGCACTTAAAAGAGAAATGTCCGGGGCTGGCACTCGAGGGCTCGCAGAGTGTGCTGCAAAATGCCCTGGCTCTTCCTCCAGATTTGCTGCAGCCAGGAAGGGAGACGCAGGGCCAATCAGCACAAGCTCTCTGAACCTGGACCAGCTCAGGCCCTAGCCGGTTTGCCGTGCCGCTGACCTCCAAATCCTCTGTGTGAGAACTTGCGTGGTCAAAGTATCACACATTTGAGGTGATGGGGACTGTGAAGGATGCTTTCTCCCCTACCGCAAGCCGGTGTGCCAGCACCCACTCCCCAAAATAAAAACCGGCCCCGGTGGTGGCGGCCTTGAGCTCTTGCTGCAGCTCCTTAACGTTTGCGAAGACTTTCTTGTAGCAGGCAACCTTTGGCCTGGCAGGTCGAGCTGGGCTTTTTAGCTCGGAGACGTGCGCGGAACGGGGCACGGAGCCTGCTCTTATCCACAAGGCCAGCCTCCAAACGCTCCTGTCAGCGGCAGCTTCTTCCCTTCTAGGCCGAGGCAGGAACCGGTTTGTCTGAATCGCTTGCCAAAGAAGCCTTTTCGATCTGCGTGCTGATGGCAATCTTGTGAAGCGCGACCTCAGACCCGAAAGCCTAAACCAAACCTCAGCTGCGAAGACCCGAATGGGCCTGCATAACTCGGATCTCCGAACGAGGATCGTGGGAAGGGCTGTTGCTTGTGCCCGGTATCCAAACCCCATCAGATTCCCTAGACTCCTATGCCTTTCCTGGCAAAGCTACAAGGCATAACGGCCTAGTCTTCGGTCCCTTACTGTTGTCCGAAAAACTTGTCTAAAGAATCGTTATTTCAAGTTAGCCTCAGGCTTTCTTCCGGCAAGCTGTGCCATAAACACCCTCCATTATCCTGCTTGTTCTTTGCTGAGCGACCTGGAGCCCAGTCTAGCTTCCGCAGCTACAGTAGTCAATCGAAAAGACCCAAAATTGCGCTGCCATGGGGCCGTTTGCTCGTGCTTCTGCTTCCTTTCTTCACGAAGCTTCTCCTCAGCCTGCCAGAAGAGTTGGCTAAAGCAGCCCAGGGCAGCAGGTGCACCGCGCGCCTGCTTGGCCTCATCCTGGTGCTTCCTCTTGATCGCATCCACCTGTACGGGTCGCGATCGCGAGGCCCCAGGAGCTCTGACTTCAGCCGCTGACTCTTTCGGCTAATGAGTGTCTCTCATGGGCCTCCTTCCACAGCCTGATACCTCCGAGGGCCTGCTTAAAATCTCCACTACGAGTACCGCAGGACCATGACGATTTTGACCCCAATCAACCACTTCTTGAACCCGTCCCTACAGCACTGAGAACCAACATCTTGGTGCGCAAGCTCTCGATTCCACAAAGCCGATGATCCGCCTCCGGCTGTACTTTTTCAACAGCGGCCTTCAGTGCTGTCGTGGCAGCCTCCGGCACCGCAGAGTAGACGGCCATGGAAGCATCCGCCCACAAATACGAGAGGAGGCACTGCACAAGCTTGGAGTTGCAGGTAGACTTTAATTATTTAAGTAGCTTAAGATCAGGATCACAGGAGGCCTTGTTTTATATCTCGGTCTGTCAGGACCCGAATTCGCCGAGTTCCGCTGAAACCTTTCCCCCACGTCGGCCTTGCTCTCGGACATGAGGGCCGTGTGCTCCTCCACAACGCACCACATCTCTCCCTCTGAAGAACTCCTCTCTAAAGTCTAAAGTCTCTCCTCTTTAAAAGCTCGAAAAAAAGAGTTTCTGAAGTTTTTTCGCACTGTGGCCTGCTCCAAGGGCTTCAGGACCTTGTCCCTTGCAGCGGCAGCCCGCTCGACCGCCTCACTGCATCATACGTTGATTGCAGCATCCTTAAGAGGAGAGAAGAGGCTCCCAAACGCTCCCGTCTCAGCTCCGCCGCGCCTTCGTCGCCGCCTCCTCCCCGGATGCGACCAGCGCAGCCAGGGCTGCCGAGTCTTGCGGCTGGGTGCTTTTGCCTGTCTTTGCGTCGCAGGGGGCTTTATCGATATCACCTGCACTATCAGGAAGCCCACTGAACTCATGATTAATATTCGTCGTAGAACTTAGACGTAGTACTTATGCCGGGATGTTGCGCAGATCGGTCGGCTCAAGGGCTCGCGCCTGTGGCATACAGCTCCACATGCAACTTCCGCTTCAGGGAGTGAAGGCCTGCGACGAACGAGAAACTGTCATCGAACCTCTGCTCACTCCCCGACGGAATCATGGCCCAGCTCTCCTCTCTATGGATAATTAGTAGTGTAACGCTGCTCCCCCATGTCCATCCAAAAACATCCCAAGGGCCTACCCAAACATCCCGAGGGCACCTGACTGCAGCACTTGAAGAGTCGTAGAGGCGCCTCCGGCCGACCTGCAACACACAACGAAGCACTTTTTGCTGCCGATGCCTCAAAGCGGCCCCCTTCCCGACCCCCTCCGTGGGCTCCCCGCGATGCAGAGCGTCGAGCTGCTGCAATGGACCAGGAGGTCAGGAGGAGGTTGGAGACCTCGCGAGAAGGGGAGAGATAGCAGGTGTAAGCTCTTCCAGAAGGCGCGGCTGCCTCCCGAACAGCATCTTCCGTTGTGAGTCGGATGAGCACCTCGAAGGCACGAAGCAAAACGAGCACAGAGCTCTCAATTTCTGTGCAAAGCAAACGCTGTGAAGCATTGCTTGAGCTCCGAACGCCATGGTCCACGGACAGTGATCTGCGCATCTGCCTGTTAAATACCAGCTCTCCACCTGGCAGGTCTTGATCACCCCTTTTTGGGTCGCCATGCCTTCGGTCCTTCCCCTGCCTTGGCAGATCTGTGTCTGCAGGAGCGCGCGGATGCGGTGCCGGGCTCGGCGCTTGCAGATCCCCAGGGCGGCCTTGGCATGAGAATCTCGATTATATTGGCTGGCCATGGCCGTTGAAGCACAAAGGGCTCTGCAGGCGAATGAACATCTTTGCAACTGCCGCTTTTTGCAAAGTAGCTTGATGATGGTTCATTTTTCTAGCGGAAACGATGAAAAACAAGGACAGGGGGGTGATTTCTTTCGGCAAGGACAGATGAAGGTGCACACATCAGCAGTCGGCTTTTGGGAATCCGGCTAACATCAGCTCCGCTAGACTCCAAATAGATCTTGCGAAACGTCAACCCTGGACGAGAAGTCGCAGTTGCTATCCCTGTACAGAGCGAGATGCCACTGGGCTGCACAATCCCAGAAGACCTCAGCTCCTCACGACCATGTTATAGTGGAGGTTCTCACAATGTTAAAGCGTCGCACTTACTATTATTTACTTTTAAGGCTCAAAGCGGGCTCTCCCGTCGTGTCGGGCCCGCACCACAGAACGGTCAAGGAGGGCTGCAGAGAGGATGCTGTCCGGCATTCCGACCTCCTTTGGCTGCCATGAGACACTCCCAAGCTTAAGGTCTCTTCTGACTGTCGAAACCAACACAGTGCCGCATAGTACTATACATATAGACCTGACGGATGTATGAAGAGACAGTAGGCACAGGCATAGCGTTGTCCCAAAGCTCACAAGAGAAGCATCTACGATTGTAAAGCTTCGGCTATGCCTCCAGCAGTACTTGTGGAAGCCGGCTGAAAGCCAGTTGCCGTCGCAGTCGCATCAGTTTGTCCTGTACATCGGAAGCTGCACAGGCACGAAGCGAAGAGCAAGTAAAAGTATCTGAAACACTTCGACGGAAGCGCTGGCCCAGGGTTCCATCCAGTCGCCCGCTTATTAAGGCAACCTGCGCTGCCTGTCATGCCGCATGCGTTGAGGGTGACCTCGTGTCACTGTCCTCTTCGTCTGCATCGTTTTGGGCTTTCCACTCCAGCGCTGCAGTCACCTGTCAGCCCTACATGCCCGGCACCAATCTGCTTGGAACCCCAAGAGTCGGAACCCAAGCCTGCGACAACAAGACTTCGATGTGAAGCAAACGATCGCATTCCACCGGTTAGCATCGCCTTGCCCAACCAGGCTCTGCCACCAGCAGCTGTGCGCGGCGTGCCATCCGTCCTGGGTTCAGCAGTGCCGACAGCTAAGAGGCAGGAAGAAGCCAGAGTCACCGGGGCTTCCGCCCTCGAGACCGAGCGCCCTGCAAGGGCACGTTGCCCTCCAGCAAGGCTTCCAGGAGCCGGTTTGCTTCGGCCCTCGGAGATTTCTTAGGCTCAGAAGCCCTAACCCCGCCTAACCCCACCCACAAAACGAAACTTTCAAGGACATTTTCTCGCAGCGGCTCACATCTCCCTGAGACACCGGCGCCCTGCGCCGCATGGCCTCCGCCTTTGCGAGCCCGCCGCGCCAGAAGCTCTCGATCTGACCACGGGTGTGTCTGCATTTCCCCCAGAGCCCAGAGCTGAGGAGTAATTATCCAGTTCTGTTTGTTTCTTGCTTCTTTAAGTTGACTTTTATATAAGTATGTTGTATATGGCTGGACAACGTCCGTAGGGGCACCACCGTAGCGGACACAAGGTGTACTGGTAGCCAGCTTCCACAGCGAGATGCAGGACTCCACCCCGCAGTGCTGATGACACCACCATACGTTCGCGACGACACCCTACGGTCGCGCATAGCACAAAAGCAAAGCTCCGTGCAGCCTTGATGGCAGCCCGATTTCGCTTGACGATCCGGGCACGTGCCCGCCTGTCGCGTTGTTAAGACTGTCGAGGCTTCAAGGACACGAAGCGCAACTGAGACCGAGGCCCGAGGACGCCTCGCAAGAAAGCCTGCATGCGGATGACCTCCGTGTTTTCGGGCGGTTGAACCCTTGGGCATCTGCAGGAGCTTCCTTCCCATCAGGGTCAGTACCGCTGCGATGCCGGATAGCTGAGCCATGCGCCGCCAGGCGTCGGAAGGTGATTTGCGGCAACACCTCGACGCCGTTCCGGGGACGAAATTCCACCAGCAGTCTCAGGCATTTCAGGCATAGCAGAAGCAAGTTGACGGGCCTTCCTCCGAGCCACTACGCCGCGCCTCAGTTTGGGACAGTCCTATGACAAAAAGGCTCTTTGAGACGCGGTGGAATACGCCATGGGCTGGGCTCACGTAGCACCCTGTAGAGCCTTATTGACTTCTGTAGGCCACTGCAAGCCACGAAGTATGATCGACTGACCTCAAAAGTCTCTCTGCGAGGCGAAACAACTCCACAATGCTCTGGATGCTAGCGGCACATGACCACTGTTGCTCGGATTCCCCTGCACTATTGCTACTATTGCAGCTCTTCGGGCTGAAACAAAATTAATGATAGATTCCATCACTTCTCTCCCTCGTTGTGCCCGTTTGGCTCTTACTCTCAACCTTGGCGGCGAGTCTTGCTACCACTTGCCCCCAGTACAATTGCGATTGCCACTTTGCCTCAAAATTACGAGATTTTTCTCGGCTGCCGCACTCCCATCCGACCCTCACAGAAACGGCTCTAAATCCTGCTGTCTGAATTCCGAACCCTGAACCCTTGAAGTCTTGCGGGCTGGGAGCATGCAGCTCTGGATCTTCGTAACCGCCGCCTCTCGTCGAAGTTCCAGCTCCTTGCGCAACCGGTCCACCTGCCACCGCAAACCGCAGGCACCGAAGCTGTGCAAGCCTACATAGATAGATGGATGGCCTCGCCAGATGACAAATAGATACAGGTGAAACTACAAAGGTAGGTAGCACAGGCCCACACACCTATCTACCTCAGACAGACAAACAGAGAGACAGACGAAGCGATGCAGAGTTAATCCATCCACATTTGTACATATGTAGACATATAGGTATACATATACCGATGCATATACATACACATATGAAAGACGTGTACGTGTTGTGCGTGAAGAACTGACAGAGTATAATATACCAGGTTACAAACCTGTCATTAAGCATTATATTATGTTTTATGATCTTATCTTATCTGATACTATACTATTCTACATTACATTATGTTGCAGTATAATGTGTTGGCATATTATGTCCTATTATGTTATGTAGTTATGTTACGTTATATTGTACTTATTACATCTTATTGGTAATATGACATAATATTATACTATATTTCCATCATTATACCATATTAATGCGGAATATTTTTGCATATTCTACTTCAGCATATTATGATATATGATTTCATATCGAATTATGTTACGTAGACTATATTATATATCATGCTCTACGATACTACATCATACAATCATATACAATCAGCGAAATTATATATAATTATATATGAACAGATATACTGATATACTGAATGTGGGGTACATACATGCCACATATACTTTAGTGTTGTGCGAATATGTCTGTGTATGTTCAGATATCTGGATATGCGTGTATTTATGCAATGAAGCTTTAAAGCATCTATCATGAGCAACTCTTTCGGCACTGGTGCGTTTATCTATTCACAAACACCTGCGCATGAATTGGTGCTCTCGTCCGCTAAGCCGTTGATTGCACTGGTCACAGCTGGAACTGATTCTTAGTCTTAGACCGATAGAACCGACAGCAGAACCGACAAAGCCTGGGACGGTGCAACTGAGTAATCAGTCCACTTGGCCTCCCGCTTCGCCTTTCGTACTCTTGCAATACCCTGCACACCTCGGCGACCAGATGGCGCGATGGAGGGATCGCAAGAACAGCTAGTTTGCCGCAGCGCAGTATGCGCTCCAACAGTAAGAGCCGCAAACACTGCATGGTCGAACTTTTGGGAACATGCATGATTCAAAGGAAAGTCTAGCTGCATGAACTCCTCGCATCAGCATTCAGACATACAGCCGGTAACCATGAAATCTCAAACCCCAAACAGCGCTTTTCGACAACATGAAGCCCCTTGCATTTCGTGCCACTTCACATCACGCCACATCTTCCTCGTAAAACGGTGGCGTGTCTAACCAAGAAGACGCTTTGGCCCTGCATCCCGAAGCTGATACGGCTGGCTTCACCCGCTCCAGTGGACTCCAACATGCCGAACCGATGAAACGATTCCCAAAAAAAGCAAAACAACAAAACGGCGGCACAGAACAGCGAAAGTCACTGCTCCAAGGGTGCGACGAGCAGCTGCATGCTGTCGTCTCCGGAGCTGAGGCCCAGTGCCTGCTAGCCACGTCGCTGGATTAGGAGAAGATAGCGAGAAGTTCTAGTTGATACTAAATGGATTGCATCGCATATGTGTCTCTTATGGTGCATGCTTGGTAATGACGAGAAAGGCATCATGACGGAGACAAGCGGCCTACGAAACTACCAGCATGCCAGCTCCCCGACAGAAAGCTAACACAAAGCAACTAACACCACGATGTTCCTTGCACAGCGAGCCCAAGACAACGGCAGGTGGCGCGTCAGCTCGCGATCATTCGTCGAATCGTATCACACGTACGACTCGATTCGTAGCTGGCCACCCACGCAATGCTTACGTCGTGCTTACATAGTTACAAAACGGTGCAGTGAGTGAAGCAAGTTTTCAGCCTCGACCATATCCCAACGCCCAACGAGAGATGAGAAATGGTTGTGGCGCACAAGACAAAAGGCTTGTAGTATGAAATGCGTCCGTTTGTAGGTAATAGCATGGCTCACGCCATGTGACTTGTACGGTTTGTAGCATGCTGCACAGGTCAAACATCCAACAGTGCTGGGGTGGCGATCTGGCCTTGTCTTTCCAACAATACCGAAAGATTCTGGATTGTTTTGATCGCGCTCGAAATGCATCCAAGCTTACTGTTTGGGCCCCCAAACATTCATTGGCCAATCAGAGTGCTGAACGATATCGTGCTGTGCAACGCCACGTTGAGGAACGACTTCCGGCACCGAGACCGATTCCGGTCTCGAGATCAGAATTTGAAATGATGCGGAAGGCGAACGATGCAGGCGGGGTAACCCGGCAGCGGCAGGTGGCTCGTCCCGGACGGAAGCCACATGTAACAATGAAAGAACACAACTCCGCGGGGTGTACGCGTGTGCCTTGGCCTCCGCAAGGCAATCATGCGTCCAAAACAATTTCGAGATCATGAATGACATCTATGATCGTGCCCCGGCTCTGCGGAGTTCTGCGGTTCGGACCTGCATTATTTTCGGGACATGCAGCTACGGCAACTATTAGGGTTCTTTGTTCGGTCCCCTTCTGGAGCTGTGTTCACTGACGGCGGAGCCTGCACTACTTCTTCTTGTATCGGAGTGTGCGTGCCAGTCTCCGTCTCGAGGAAAGTCAAACATGACAAACACGACATCTGCGCCAGGAGGAGATCGTCGCCGACTCGCACCTGGCCACTTGGGCTCCTCCGTCGGTGATTCCTTTCCGACCTTCGCTGTAACTGTCGTTGTTGATATCTCTGGTGTGACCGGTGATGGGCCGGACCGGGAGGGGGAAGCGAGCTCGCACTTCTCCAAGCGTGTTGTGTTGAACGCAGGCTCGTAGAGTGTTCTGGTTTGGTCGACTACGCTTATCGCGGTGCTGCACTTTACCGAGAACTGAGCACTTCACGTCGTCGTCACTATGTAAAACCTTTATGCTCCGCGGCCAAGCTCTTGTCGCGGACACGCTCCCGGAATCGTAAGACTGGTCGCGGTTTGGAGCTTCATGGCATGCGCCGGCATGCATGCGCACGCTTCTCCACGTCGCTAAATAGCAACAAGACCCGCCGGTTCAAATGCAAGGGGTGTAACGAAAGCTTTGGGCCACGCGGGCGGGGAGCGCAACCGCCTGAATTGCTCTCTGCCCCGCTCTAGGAGAACGGGATGGCAAACGCGGTCACTAAACCCTAAAGCTTGCAAAGCTCCACACCCTAAACCTCCAGTGCTAAGCTCTAACCTTGAAGTTCCAAGCAATCCTGCAACAAATGTTGCGGCATCTTTGGCCTACTACACAGTCTAAACTCGCACGTGGAGCTGTGTTGGTGCTCGCGCACAACCACACTGATTCTCAGGGGAAGCGGTGTTTTGGAGGGCTCTAGGACGAGGCACCGTACTACATTTCCATCCGTGTAGCTTCGGGGCTCTTGCCGCGTTAACAATCTCATCGCACTACTTACAAGATAGCCTGAGCCCCGGCACAATAGAAGAACAACTTATGCGACGCTCATCCACCTCTCCATCCCAGCTGAGGTTCCAGCTCCGCCGCACCGCATGGCCCCGGAACTGACGCTGCAGGAGAAGGCAAGCGCGCAGCTCTGCACGCCTCTTCTAGGAGAAAATCCACAGCATTTAGGTGAAGTGGATGCGACGGCATTGGTCAGGGTCTCGGACCCTGTTCAAGCCAAATATAAGTACATGTGGTCTGTGAGTCGGGAAAGTTGCTGCTGCAAGTGTTCCTGCTGACCGTGTCAGCCACCTTAGGCGACAGAGTCTGTCTAAAGTTGTCGAGCGCCAGGGTGCACACAGGACGAGTGCACATTGCAAGTTGGACGACTCTCCAGAAACTCCTCAAGGCCCTTGACACAGCAACGCAATGGGTCGCCGGCTTTCTTCTGAACTCCTTCGTGATCTTTTGGGCTTCGTGCCGCCGCCAGGCCGTTTGGATCTAGGGGGCCGGGATCAGAGCAGAGTCTCCGCAGATCCGCTCATGTTCAGAGCCCTCCAAGGCCTCGGTCCGGGTTTCGGATTCTGCTCTCAGCTCGAGACCCACTGGGTCGCTGCATCACGCCGGAGCCTCTCGGCTCGGAACCTGGCAACAACAGAACGGCTCTCGTCGAGCTCAGATAACTCAAGGCCTGTTGTCTCTTCGGACTTTCATGGATGCACACGGAGCTTCTGCTGGCCTCTTTCTGTCTTGGATAGCCCGCGCAAACGACTGGATGCGGCTGGCTGCCTCAGCAGTTTCGACAGCTCGAGATTGTGATGTTAGAGCTTACACCACGCTGGCCACAAGAGGGGCACGACAGCATGTCACAGAGTGTGCGCCTTTCTCTCAGAGCACTAAAATGGCGAGATTGTGCTGCGAATAGCAACATACAGCAACAGCTGAAAACGGAATGCCACGCTTTGGGCTCGACGGAGCCTTCGTGCAGGCAAAAGCTATTGCCGATTCTATCACTACCTTTAAATGTACGATTAAAGTCGGAGCGTGTGGCTTATGCACGCTTTTGAAAGGGTTTGATTTCAGAGTTCTACAACCTACAAGGGTATGTACAGCGAGTGAGATCCGCTCTCGGGAACTGCGTGTGGTTTTATATTCGGCGTGGGCAGCAAGTCCAAAGGCCAGATAGCCATCTGCGGAGGGAAGGCAACGGGAAGCACCGTCGTCCAGAGCTCCTTGCCGTAACACAATCCCAGTACAAGTAGGATGTGCTGAACCCCATGTAACTTTTAAGTATCGACTCGAGAAATCCGGGTGCGGCGCCTGGACGACAGCACCCGAGGACTGCTTCCTTTGCACGAGCGGAGAAGGCTTCGGCTGACATGCAGATTTTCTGCACAATCGTGAAAGCCCGGCCTCGCTGAGGAGCTCCACCTGAAGTGATGTCGACGAACCCGATCGCAAGGGGGGAGCTGTGCGGAAGATCCTCCGGCTGTGCGAAGCAGGCCTTCGGTAAACGATTCAGTCTTCCCAGCAGACGTGAAGGTTGCCACATCTAAGAAGCATGGATACTCGCGGCTCCTGGTGCCAGACCTCCGTCAAGATGAAGGTGGCCTCGGCCCTGATCTGAACGTCGTAAGTGCCGTTGCTGTTGTTGCTCCAGTCCTCGGACCGTCGCAAAGGAAGGAATCTGAAGAAGCTGTCTGCCACCGGAATCGCCAAGCTCGAGTGCCGCAGAGTGTCTGTGGCCTGACACAGCACGCCGCGCGAACCTTCTTTGGCTCTGCCATGCGTCACAAATCCGAACCTGGACAGAAGATGGGGAAAAGCTGCCAGTCCTCTTTTAACATCGTTCCATGCTCTTTTTTCCATCTGTGTCAGTATGTTGCTTCAGCTCGGGGAGAGCAGACCGCAGGGCTTCTTCACTGATGCCTGCACCATCCTGCGTATCTCACATGAGTAAGCACACAATGACACACACACACACACGCGCGTCTCAGACGAAATATGACGAAACGAAACACCGCACAGTTCACATCACTTCATGCTGGAGGCCCGTGTCATTGGATCGGGGTTGTGTTCGAGTACATTTTCCGTCCACCGGCATCAGGAACGCCAGGTTTAGGTTTGGCAGGGCTTGAGTTCGGCTATCCTGATTGTCCGCAGGTTACTTACCAGGAAATCCTGAACTGCTTTCTCCCTTTTTAAGCTTGTGCAAGAATGCAGTTGAGGGGCATGTAGGGGGGCTCCCCTGCGAAGAGTCTTCGGCACATCCACCGGTATCTGGGTTCAAAGAAGTGGAGAGACATCCTGGCTCCAATGACTAAGTTGCAGCCCATGACGAAGAGCATATAGGGTCCTGGGCAGGCTAGGCTTTCTGTCTACAGTGAGTCTGCAGCCTGCTTAGAAGCCCTGGAGACATGGTTCCAATGAGAAACCGCAGAACCCATTCAACTCACAGCATCCGGTGCTAACCCGAACTCCAGATATTCTCGCGGCTTTGTACTCGTGACCCAACCCGACTTGCATCCCAGCGTCCTTCTCCAGAGGGTGCCAAGACCAGCCGGGGGCAGTCCTTGGCCAGCTGATCCTGGCGGGCTCGCACGCAGGCCCCAAAAATCCCCAAAAAGACCCACCACACCACGCTGCCCGGCGCCTGGAAGCGATGGCGCTGGGGGAAGGGAGGGAGCACCACCTTCTGCGCCAGCTGCCAGCTGCCTGGGGCCACTGCAGGTGCTCTCGAGAGAGCTCAGAAAGCTCAGCGCCGAGTAGCTCGAGAGCTTCAGCAACTGATCCAGGCACTCCTGTCAAGCACGGAACTGGTTCAAGAAAGGGGCCTTTGCCCTTGGCCTCGGGCCTTGGGCAAACTGAGCAAGTCCGGCCCGGTCCTGCTTGAGAGCCCACTTGCGGGGAATCTCGATCACCGATTCCTCATCTCACGACAATCTCGGACTTCGACTTCGAGCCCCACAGCGCCCCACATTGCATCCAAGCTTCTCGCCAGGAGCCCAAGGAAGTGCAGGCCAGGAAGAATCGACGGTCGATGGCGGCCACTCGCGGATAGCAGGTCAGATCCCCGAGCAGGAAGCTCAGAATTAGCTGCCTGCCAGGGGCCAGGGCCCGGGCCATCCTTAAAAGGGTTTAGGGTTCAGGGTTTTGGGGTTCAGGGTTTGGGGTTTAGGGTTTGGGGTTTGGGGTTTGGGGTTTAGGGTTTAGGGATTAGGGTGTAGGGTTCGGGGTTTAGGGTTTAGGGTTTGGGGTTTAGGGTTTAGGGTTGGGGAAAAAGTGCCTAGGCTGAGGCCCGCCTCTCATCATCGCTGAGGCAGGACAGCGTGGGTGCCACATGGCACGACAGCATTTTCCTTTGTGCCCTGCCCCTGAGAGACAATGCAGTCTATCTACATCTTGAGCCCGCCATGGCTGAAAGAACCACTTGCGACCATTTTGGACCTCGCGGGTCCGCACTCGAGGCACTAAAGGCACTCTACACCTCTCTGGGCCTCCGGCGAGATTCCGGCGCTTGCGCCAGGCGTCCAAGGTCTCTCTCAGCCCTTCTCGGCATCGGTGCCCTCGCCAGAGCGCCTGGATGCGGCGAGCGCAACGCCAGCGGTGTCGCTCCGCCTCCAACACCACCAGGCAAGCCAGGTATCGACGACCGCTGCGTTGGAAGAGGCGTACGCAGTTGATCTCCTTTGGCCCCAGGAGTAGCAAGCCATCTCGCATTGCCTTGCGCCGGGCGAGCTCGCGCTGAGCCCGGAAGGAACGCTGAGCTGCCTGGAGCTGCACCGCGGCTGCACTTCGCCGCTTCTGATGTTCGTCCCAAGCGCTTAGTAGCGTGGCCTGTGCCGAGAAACGCCTGCAGGCACCCTGCCAAGCGATCGAACCCCGGCACATGGCCACCAAGTCCTGTAGCTGCTGCTGGAGTTGAAAGCATCGAACGACGGACTGGATGGTCTTCGCAGCAGCCACCTGAGAGATGTGCGCATCTCACGCTCCACTCCTTTGTGCCCCCTGCCCACAGCCCTGCCTGAAGCTGGTGCTGTCGCTCCATCTCTGCCTGCTCCAACTCCAGAGTTGCAAGCAGCTCCTGGCCATAAGAAGAGGAATGCTACTGTTGATGGACAAAATTCTGCATGACCCAAATAGAGTATAGTACCATAAATCCCATAGTTTAGGTATATAAGGTCATGCAGGATTTTGTCCATCAGCCGTACTGTAGCCGCTATGCAGAAGGGAAACTCAGCTCCTTCTGAGCCCCTGCTCCGAAGCTGCGCCTTGGCTTGGTAGCGCCGGACGATGCTGCGAACCTCGGCCCGTGCGCTTGGACTCTGCTTCAAAAAGCTCAACATGTTAAACCCTAAACCCTAAACCCTAGACCCTAAACCCTAAACCCCAAACCCTAAACCCCAAAGCCTAAACCCCAAAGCCTAAACCTCCCAAAAGGGAAAGACTCTTCGTCTCAACTCAGCCCCAGGCCAGGGTTGCTGCGCTTTGCAGGCGCTCGGCCGAGGGAGGTGCAGGTGGAGGGCCTCCGAATCGCCAGGCAAACAGCGTGGACGTCTGGGGGGTTTCCGAAAATAGGGGACCCTAATATAGTACCCTAAATAATAGGATCCCTAATATCAGGACCCCAAAATAAGGTACCAGCGTGGACGCAAGGAACAGGAAAAAACACTGAATTACTAACATATTATAGGGGAAAAATATTGTTTCCCCTATAATATGTTTAGTGTTTTGAATCTTTTTTCCACGCCCTCGTTATTCGAGCTTCTTGGAACCCTGAACCCAAATGTGAAAGGTTTCTGCTCCCGAACACACGAACATTTCACTGCTGGGAGCCGCGCTGTGGAGGTGCGACACCAGGGCCTCTCCGAAACTGGATTATATCGAATAGCCACGTGAAGGAAACATGCCATTCTCTTGCGATGATGGCCAAAAGCATGGGCCGGTGTGTTAGTATGTGCTTCGAACGAGAAGGACTCTGATGTCCGCTACCCCGCTATCCTTCTCAGCTATCTTTATCATGATCGTGGTGAGGACGGTGCAGTGAAAGCGATCATGCATGCACAAACTGCCGGGCTTTTACCCTCACGATCCGCACTGCAGCGAGCCTTCGCAACCACCTCTGTGGTCTCACGGTAGTGGCGATAGGCAGCCTTCGATGTGCACAGCAATTTCACACTTTCTCGCAGTGCCTGAGTGACTCTTCTGTCTGCTCTTCTTCTGCCCACTTACCTCTTGTGCACTATCAGGGGTGTTGGGCGTTGCAACCAGGCTCTCGCCATCTCGTCGGGCCCCCGTCCGGGCTCTGAGTCGTGGGCCCACGTGAGCTCTCTGCATGCTCGGTAAAACATGAGTGACCAACTTGTTCGTCGTCGGATTGCTTCACACCAGTTTTTGCAAGACCGTTGTCACTTCTCGCATTGGTGAGAGTTGCTTCCAGCAGTTAGCGATCAGGTAATGGATGCATCCACAGTTTTTGGCTGGCATTCACAACAAAGACCTCCAAGGGTTTCAATGGCTTGTGCTTTACAAGCGTTCTGACAGGCTATGTCGTGTCTGAATTGTCCCAGTAGCTGAAGCGACACAGAACAGCGATATAACCAAGATTTTCCTGGCTGCGCTTTTGCCACCTTCTGTTTCGCCAGGATTGTACAGACTCTCAGGGCAGGTTCGCGTCTTCGTCTAACTTTCCACGAGGCGCGGCCCAACAAGAACCCGGCGGTTGCCTGCGAACAACTTATTATGTCTTATACCCCTGCCCGGCGAGCCTGGATAGCTCCTGCCGCCCTTTCGCGAGCCTTTCCATGGGCAGCTGAGCTGAGAGAAGGATTCAAGGGTCGACACGACGAAACACACAGGGCGCCTGGATTCCAACAAGTTGGCATTGCAGGCTTTATGCATGTCATGACGGTCTTTTGAATGTAGATCTTTCCCGTTCAGCCTACTCCGTTGCCGCGTGCACGGCAAGCTCGTTAACGTGCGAGTTGAAACTCAGCACTGGCAGTTAATTAGTGGCAGCACGGACTGCAGAGTCTAGAAGTTACACACCAGCTGCATGCATATTCACACGTTCTGGGTTGCCTGTCTAGGGTCCGACTATTGACACACAGCAAACACCGAGACGCACTTGGGAGGAACCGATTCTTCGCTTCGGGCAGGCAGGCGTTCTCAACTGTCTCAACTGGCAACCCAGAATCGCAGCGCACAGTGCCTGCTGTACACACTCCCACGAAAAGCAGGGAGTGCTGGCTGCACCACGCAGCAATGCGCATCCTATCCTAACCTACATCCATCGCATGACAGCAGCATCGGGAGCAGATTGCTCAATGCTGCGAGCAAAGCCGCTGCTCATAAGCAAGAAGCCACTCGGTGGACACCAAATCAAAATGAGACCTCGGAAGGAGGAGGAGGAGGAGGCAGCTTCATTCTTTGTTGCACCTGTCAGTTCGATAAGTTACCACGGACACTGCACCGGCAGGCTTGACCGAGCCCCAGCCCAAGAAGCATGGGATCTTCTAGCCATCCTAAGCACATGAAGATCAAATGCCAGCTGCGGGGCTTTCCATTGTGGAGGAGAACGATGCACTCTTTGCCGTGGTACTCCTGCCGGTCAGCTACTGTAGTCTTTTGTCACTCAAAACTCACCAGAGCAGCAACGCCTAGGTAATCAGGATCTACGACACACCTTAGCCAAGCGATGCCAGGAACTCTCACCCCCATGCAGTCGCATTACCAACTTCCAATATCTACAGGGCCAGCCCTTCAACGGCGCCCAAAAATCGGGATGAACACCTAAGCCTAGGCCAACCCAGTCTATGGTGGCCCGACAGCATCGGAGCGTGGCGATCCCCCGATCCCATCGGCTCCCGCACAAGGGGCGTATCGCGATGCTGAGGATGAAGCTGTGGAAGATGAGCTAAAAACTCCGCGCTCGTGGAGACCCGTGGGCCAAAAGTGTTAAGGCTTCGTGGTGCTCGGAGAAGCAGCTTGGCTCTAGTGGTAAGGAAACGAAGCACCTTCCAACAACATGCATCTCTAGTGCGAAAAACGTCACCCCAAGTGCTAAGGCTAAGGCCTAACTACGACTTTGCCAGGAACCTTTAACTTCCTCGAAGTCCAGCTGCAAGGCTTCTGTCCTTCTTCGAAGGGATGTAAAGCCCAGCATCGAAGAGCTCCTGCTTCTCCCAGTTACAGGAGTACACTTGCAGCGGTCGCTTCACCACATCCGGGAGGAACCTTGGAAGCTATGGCTCCATGACAAGATTTTTCTCACAGTCTCTCGTGGACTCTTCTGGTGTCTCCTTCGGCCCTCCGGAGTTTACTAGGCAGTGCTCTGTTCCCTAGAACTGCTCATCAGCTCTGCCCGACCCGAGCGCGAAGTGCTATAGTCTATAGTTGCATCATCTTGTATCAGGCTGAAAAAGCTGGGCCACTTCAGGCAGATCTCGTCACCCCAAGTTTGCCACTCGCTCATCCGCTGCACGTAGGCCTGCAGGTCTTGGGCATGCCAAACTGGAGCCACTGCTGAAATTAAATTGGGAGTTTCCGAAATTAGGGGACCCTAATATAGTACCCTAAATAGTAGGATCCTTGCTATAAGGTCCCCAAAATAAGGTACCCCTAATTTTCGGAAACCCTCAAATTGGCTTTGGGTAGGGACGAAGAAAACCGACCACTGCACCGAGCCTCGAAGGTGACGTTCTCCAACAGGGGCTTTACCTCATCCTCGCTGAGCGCATGCTGCAAGTCGGCACAGGCTCTACCTTCCCTAGCTGCCCTACCTATAGTCTCCATTGTAGTTCCTTTTTTTGGTTTAACCAATATTATATGAAGGATCCTATAAGGTAACCCCAAAAAGGGAGCGAGTATTTTTATTGTCTA